>BRDA01006866.1:0-11829 GCA_036984385.1 Crenuchus spilurus
TATATTGTATCATTCTTTAAAATTGTACCATCAGCCCAGCTCTTATCCAGCCGATGTCTGACTGAGATTGTGAAACCTGCTATAGAGTCAGCACACTGAAGAGAACAGGTAAACTATCCATACTTTCAGCAGAGCACATATCATTTGATGGAGGTCCTCATCCATCAACAATCAGTGACAGTCTAAATGCATTCCAGGCCTGCCAAGTGCATGTCTAAGACTACACTGGAAGGCTGATTTTCTGGAGACGTGCAATGCTTTTGCAACGCAATATTAAAAATACTCATTTTCCAAACCACAGTGTTAGATAAGGAACCTCAAGGTATTCACAACAAACATAAGCTTGGTGTCATGCAACAGCATGTTTAATTCTGTAGGATGGCATGAAGAATTTATGAGGAGAATAGATCTCAACATATTCAGAAACGTGTAAAATAGAAAAAAGGAGAATTACACGTTGCAGTGAACAGTTCATTATATTTCAGAGAATTATAGAATGGAATCAAGGTCATCATTAGGGGTATGTTTCAATTAGTGCTGGGTAATAAAAATAATCTTGATTTGTTTCATGATAATTTTTCCCTTGATGACGATGATAAGCCGGGAAAATAGAGTTCGATAGGCATTAATGTTCATTTCCATTTCACGTCTAAGCATCTTGACAGTGCGTTAGGGTGATACTACTGCTCGTTAGACAGATCCTCCTCACCAGCGGTGCCACTGGTTACACCCTAATCACGCAGCACACTATCAGACTGCACGCTGAACTGCATGCTCCGTTGTAGGAGAGCATATGACAACTCCAGCTAACAGACAATACCTGCATCTTTGCACAGCTGCACAAGTCACTCTGCGCTGCATAACAGGAAATACATCAGAGGTCAAAGGCTTGCTAATATGTTACCTGCAGTACATTAACAGTTCTAAAGGTTTATAACTTTACAGTAGGAATGTGTGTTTTTTATCTTGTTAATTTATTTTGTTACATTGTTATATTTTCTACTTCTTTGCAGGACACAACAACGTACTATATTTTGTTATATGTCTAATTGTTAGACATTTTTATATTAGAAGTTTTACCTCTTCTGGGCAGGGGAATCAAAATGTAAATTTACTAAATTTAGTTCCAGTGAAATCTTTAACTGTGTATTTGAGTCATTTGCATTCTGTATCCCTGTATATTATGTTCTGGCAATAAACATTTTAATATTTTAAATAGTAACATTTTATGTATTTAGTCCGATGTTTTTAGAAAGATGTAAATTTAAAACTATGACAGTGTTAGAAAATTTTATATAGTGATAATTATCAAGATTGATCAATATAGAAAAAATTATTGTGATAAAATGTTTGGACATATTACCCAGCTCTAGTTTCAATGACAGTATAAATGTTTTTTTTAAAAGTGAAAGTTAAGTTTCAGCTCACCTGGCAGAGCCCACACCACCCACATACTGACCCCTGGCTAAACATCTTTATATCCTAGCGACTCTCTAAATGAAATACAAGAACCAACAAACTTTTTTAGTAAACCCACTCTGCCCTGCATGCTAGAACCTTCCTAGTTCTCTAAAGTTTTCCCAAACTACAGCTCCACTCACAATGAAAGTCTATTATGGTAAAAATAAAGTGATGAGCCTTCCTATGAAATACACTGTTCTACAATGGAGAATTATAGCAAAATGGTGTAAAAATACATCAACAAGTGCAACACTATTTCTGCCAACTTGCTTCTTGTCTTTGTGACTTCCCCTTCAAGGACCTGCTATCCCCACGAGAGTTTCTAGAGAACAAAATGGCCCTTTAAGTCTGGATAATATAGGCTCAATGACTGTAAGAGGTGTGAGATTAAGATGATCCACAGAAGCTTTCAGTTTCTCTCCACTCTTTAAAAGGACACCTGGTATGAGTCAAACCTCACATTAATTACTGAAAAAAATCTAATGGCATTGGCATTCTATGGATGAGAGAGTTTTTTTTCTTGTCTTTACTCCTCCATCTCTGCCTGTCTCTGACCTCTTTGCCCGTTCCCTTCCCACGGTATCCCAGAACCTTTCCTAGAGAGACCTGTTTAATTGGAAGGACCACAATGCTGTGAAACAGAGAAAGAGAACTGAGTAGAGTGAGCTGGACTCAAGCTCATCAGAGTGCTTTGATCAAGGGGTGTGTGGATTAGAGCAGGATTCTCCAGAACTTTCCCTTTTAATCGCCTTAACATAAAAAAGCCACGTCATGCAGGAGAGAAGCAGAAGCTCCAACAAGGTCATTCAACTAAAATTCTTTCTCCTTCCTTGCTCTCTTAATTCAATAAAAGCATATTTTCTTTTTTGTGGCCCACCAAAAGTTTTGTAATGGACTGTTTCGAGTGACACTCTACAGTGAGTGGTAGACTCATCAAAGTGGTAGTGAACAGAAGAAAGCACACCAGGCTACGAAGCTCTCTTTACTCAGAGAGAGTGCTAATAGCTCTGACACCTCTCAACATCTGTGTCCAATCACACACACTCGCACACACCTCACAACAGCAGATGGGCCACAAACCAGAAGGTAGAGATGCAATGCTCTGATACAGTGCTTGAAACACTCTAGCTGGCACATTTGCAGTCATTACTGACCAGTCCTCATCATCAGCTATGGCCGATGTGAACACAACAGTGAGCCTCTTCTAAATTCTACCATCTATGTACATACAAAGGCTTGTATTTATACAAAATCACGCCATGGCTTTATATACAGTATTGTGCAAAAGTCTCATTAATGACAAGAGCTCTGTTCCTGAAAAGCCTCATTCATTATTAGGATTATACAAACAATAATAAATACAGTAATGAGTAACAAGAATGTTCTGTGCTGGTTTGAAATATAAAGTTTGGTTCCAGATGTTCTCCTTAATGCCCTCATCCATCACATGGATTTGTTAAATTCATCATCAGCTTACCTGACCCGTGATGCCAGCATGCATAATGCTTTAATTAGACAAAGCAGGTACTGGATAATATCTACAAATAATATTAAAATGCCATTACACTTCTCTTACATACCGTGTAAGAGACCATTGTTCTCTCTCATTTGGAGATAAGCTGTTTTCATTTTCCACCCATTTTCTGGCACCCACACAGCATCAGTGTCAAAACAACAGACAAACAAGAAAACGGTCTCCCCGAAGTAAATGCAACTTCCTGTGAGCACAGCTTCAACAACAGAGAAACATAAAAGAGTTTGAAGGCTTTTGACATTACATGTGTACTGTAAACTAGCCAATTAGAGCATTCACCATCCTGCATATGGTCAGGCAAAGAGTATATCCACACCACCATTCAAATCACAGCAACCTTTTCCTTCACAGACCTCTCTTGCACACTTTGCTTAAATACCATTAAAACCACCAATTATATACCAATTATGTAAACCAGCCAATCAGGGCAGAGCTCATCAAAGTATTAATGAGCTCACCATAAAATGTAAAATAATCTGTTTCAGGAAGAGGCAAAAATATAGGGTCTTAAATGGGATGCAAAAACAAATCTTGGCAGTTTTCACCCCAAACAAAGTCAGATACTTTCTGCGTAGACATCAGAGAGCAATTTACATTGAACTGAAAAACAGATAAATTAATGGTTCATGTGACTTTAGTTGTTTCCGCATTACTTTCGAAAATTATGTGAAACTAAATTTTGCTTATGCTGCACAGAGTAAAGCTTCATACAACTCACTTAAAACTTTTTGAAACTCAGCTGCAACAGTTGTCACCACTTGAATTTAGTGAAAAAAACTTGCAACAACCAATATACATAATTGAATGGACTTAATTTTATAATGTATTTGTCTATGTTTTAGAGAAATTATGCTTTATTAAAGTTGCAAACTGGAACAAGTTGCATGAAAGCTTGACCATGTAAATTCAGACCAACTGCAATCATAACCAAACTGGGTACTGATGTCCTAGGTTATCCTACCTGTTTATCAGTGACTGTTTCTTCAAAACAAGAACATTTTGTACTGAAGAGGTAGAAAAACAACCACTAAAACACTTGGCTATAATGGAAGCAGCCATATGAATGCAGAGGCTGAGAATGCTGAAGGAACAGGTTGACTCTCTGTGTGAGAAGAAAGATCTGCCGTCAGAATCAGGGCAGTGAGATAAACGGCTGCTCCAGCTAAAGGCTTTTGAAGAGGGATCACACAGAGAATGAGAGAGCGAGAATGAGGGAGAGAGAGAGAGCTTGCACAGAGTGAAGGAGGTTTGAAAATTGACTGTAGAGTGGGGTTGGACTGTTCCTCTAGCCATTAACCACTGAGAGCCTACCTCATGGTGTACAAATAGCACTTGGGTTGAGCTGCAATATCACAATTACCAACATTTTGAGGCAACACATGCATATGGCCACCTGTGAACTCACTCATACACTGTAGGTGTCCATTTCAGAGAGAGAGGGAGAGAGACAGAGAGAGAAGAGTATAGAAGGTAGGGTGTGGTACCTCTTCTGCTACTCCAGCACATGTAGATGAGGTGTCACTTTGGCCTCAGGCTACTATACACCCAAACATAAGAGTAGTGTGTGTGTGTGTGTGTGTGTGTGTGTGTGTGTGTGTGTGTGTGTGTGTGTGTGTGTGTGTGTGTGTGTGAGACAGAGAGAGAGAGACCCCCTGTGGTGCAGCTTTCAGCAGGCTGTGCACGTTTTTTCCAGCTGAGCGCCAGGAGTAATACAGCAACACAGTCAAAATGAATAGAGAGAGAGAGACAGAGAGAGAGACAGAGAGAGAGAGAGAGAATGGCAGAGAAAGACTGTAAGAGAACGAGACAGAATAATAAAGAGAGAGTGAGAGAATGATAGAGAGCAAGAGAGAAAATGATAGAGAAAGAGAGTGATGGTGAGAGAGGGAGAGAGAGAGTCTTTTCCTCATCAGTCCCATTGGGCTGACTGTGGTTTGCCCCAGGCAGGCAGGCAGGCAGGCACACCCACAGCAGCACAAATTAACACAGGGGGAAATAGAGATTCTCAATCAGGAGCTTCTAAAATAAGCTGGACTACAATAAATTGGGGCAGTATTGATAAGCTTCATATTAAGATATTTTAATATATATCATGGAATCAGATTATATACATTTGCATTAAACTCTTATTAAACCCTAAGGATTAGAATTCACTAAAAGCCAAATGCCTCTTAGCAATATCAGGCACAGAATGTTTCATTTGTTTATTTGTAGAGCTTTATGACACGTGTAATATTTGATGTTTACACTACTGTGGTAATTCTACATCAGTAAGAGTGTGTCTGTTAGCCTGTTTATGCAGGTAGGAACCTATGCATCTCTGGGTTTTGAACCTATGTACCATAGGTAACTATGGAGCCTCTCGATTACAGTTGGGGAATGTATTTGGAGCATAATGCACTTGAGAGTTGAAACAGGCACCCACAGTAACTGCATGGAAAACGATTTGTTATTCTTCAGTTATATGAGTGAGGAATGCAAGTCTCTGGTGCTTCCAAGAAGCTTATGAGGTTAATGATGTTAATGAAGCCATGCTTCCTGAGCACTGCTACTTTATACTAATAAAGCCTGTCTTCCTCACCTGGCATGATTATAATTAAGACTGTTGATTAACTTAAAATGGCACAATAAGAAATATACAGTATGTACAGTACAATAAAAAAATACAGAAGCTAATTTCCACGTATTTAGTTTTTAATGCTTTTTACATTTTTCTAATTTACAACTATTTACAGCAAAAAGCAAGAGTGAACTTTCTTCTCACCCCCATCCCAGCCATTAATACTTTTACTGTAAATATGGTTTTCACATTAAAATTAAATGGACATAACATTCATTTACAAGAAATAACATTAATAGCATTTTCTAATGCTGTTGATTTCAATGCTCATCAATTCTGTGATAACCTAAACTATCTGAAGAGCTCCGAAACACTAAAAACCAGCATCGCAATGTTAGACCAGTACAGGTATACCTTTCAGCTCTATAGGGAACCTCCAAAGTGAAGAAGACAGCTCTGCAGCAGCTAAAGAGCTGTGGAATCACTCCATGACACTTAAGGCAAGCCAGGAAATGAGCAAAGCCAAAAGGACTGTGAGGGGATCCGAGCCCACACTGGGCCTCCATAATCCTTCTCTCAGCCCACTCTCCCCACTCGCTGCCATGGATTTCCGGCTGCTATAATTAATGCCCACTTTACATATTGTTTATAGACAATTCAAATGATTCATTATGTCTGCTGAGCCTTTCCTCATCAGTGTCCTACTCGGCCCAATCTGCATGTTCGTGCGCCTTTACAACAATAGAGAGAAGAGAAGGAATTTATCCAGCAACATTTCTTTCACTCTCGAGTCTCACCGCTGCTTAGACGATAAGCCGTCATGACAACGATCTAAATAATTCAAGCACTCAACTCAAAGGATGGCTGTGAAATGATGATTAATAAGGTTTCAGCTCATAGTATCACTTCATTTTATCTGTTGCCTTGAGATTTTGCTAGAGAGAAATTTTAGGACATTATTTCTGAAGGAGAATAAAACAAGGTGTGATCAGTCACAGTAGCTGAAGAAGCTTCTGAAGTTTAGAAATAAAAAAAAAAGTCAAATGACTAAATACATGAACATCATTTTCCAACCCACTTATCTCATTTGCCTTTTTAAAGGAGCTACATGCAAGATTACACAAGTAATGAGGCTTTCGCTTGTAGAGTCTGCTGCTGTTGTTGATAACACAAGACTCCAGCAAACGAATTTTAGAGATTGCATAATCACTAACTTCTGTTTATTCACGGTGTGGCTTTTGATAAAATCATGAAGCAAAATTCACTGTTCAGAGTCTGACATATAGGCTTAGAGAGAGAGAGAGAGAGAGAGAGAGAGAGAGGAGATGCATACACAGAAGGGATAGACACACAAACAGGGAGAGAAACAAAGAAAGCCAGAGATTCACAAAGAGAGAGGATGGAGAGAGAGAGAGCGAGAGAGAGAGAGAGAGAGAGAGCGAGAGAGAGAGAGAGAAATAAAAGAAATAAAATAAATGTACAGTTCAGGTATATAGGAACATGTTGAATGTACAGATCAGACATTTAGGAATTAAATCTAAGCCGTGTCATCTCACTGCATCAGAAAATGTGACACTTGAAGCAATTCTCTCGTTTTTCTTCCTCATCTCTTCTCCATCACCTCTTTTCCACCTTTCCTTTCCCTTCATCACTTCAGCACCTCTTTCTTAACACCCTCCTCCAAAACACATGCGATCACATGGTCCAACAGGCCCCAATCTATTGCCTGTCTCAGCTTCTGCTTGTATCCTCACCTCTCTCTCTCTGCCACTCTCCGGTTCTCAAACACACACACACACACACACACACACACACACACACACACACACACACACACACACACACACACACACACACACACTTTATTGAAATTAACACCCTCCGTTCTCCTCCATTTCAATCTAGGTCTGTGCATGGGGCCCTCTGGTCATGTTCCTAATAGCTTGTCGCTGTCACGTCAACAATAAAGTCCCTGCCGGGCATGCTGGCGATCATTACCGTCCAAACAGTCTGTCACCATAAACGAATAAATCATAAAGACATGAAGTTATCATCTACCGTGCTGACTGATAGAGCAGCGTGCAAAGAGGTGCCAAAATGTGATGTGTTTGAGATTGATCGCAGTGGGGTTTCAACGTGGTCGCGTGTTATTTACGTCACGTTCATAAAACTGCATTTTGCCTCACCGTGTACAATGCATCCCTCAGCACAGCAGCTTCCAAACAAGATGTTTATTGATTGGCCAATATTCGCAACCTGCGGTTCTGTTGGCCACTGTGGAACCTAAAGTCATCCTTACTTAACAATATCATAACATAAAATCTGAAGATGATCATCTTTATGGTTAGAATAACAAAAAACAAACAAACAACATAAAAAAAGCTGATAAAAATATACAAAAAATATTTTTTAAAATATAAAAAAAATATTAAAAATGTATACAACAGAAACACAAAACATTTACCATTAATACTGTTACACAAAAAGGCTATTTCTATGAAGATGATAAATTATTATAGTCAGATAAAGTGTAGAGTCTGCCCTTCCCATTTCATCTTACATCAAGATAATATGTGATTCACATCCAGAGTTATGCACCTATGAACAGGAGTACATATTATCTGACCCTCACTGTGGAATTCATGAGTTTCTGTTTGAAACTGACCAACTGGATGCTCAGGAAATCTCTAAGGGCGGACCCATCTGCCTCTCACCATGTGTGATTGGTGGATTTGGTTGTCCATCTACATCTTTTGTACAACTGACCAACGGAAATCACTGATTCACATACAAAACCCTCAAAATGTGTAAAAGGTGCAAATATGGAAATATGAAGTTTACAGCTGCAGTTAAAAACTCAGTGATTTAGACATTCAGCCATTTATTAAACCTTTATCTTCTATTTTATTTATAAATCTCAGTACTTTTGTGAACCCAAGACAAGTCTAAGTATTTAAACAAGATTAATGCAAAGGTATGTTTGCACAAGAGATATGAAGACTTCAGCTTTTCAGCTTTAGGATCAAACTCTTGACACATACAGTTATATCAGAATATTATGACGACCTCGTTTTATTTACACATTTTATCAGCTCCACTGATCATACAGGTGCATGTTGTAGTTATACAATTACAGACTGGAGTCCATCTGTTAGCCTCCTTTCACCTGTTCTTCAATAGTCAGGAGCACCACAGAGAAGGTATTAATTAGGTGGTGGATCAATCTCAGCACTGCAGTGGAACTGATGTGGTGGTGGTGTGTTAGTGTGTGTTGTGCTGGTATGAGTGACAGACACAGCAGAGTTGCTAAAGACATTTTAAAACACCTAAGTGTCACTGCTGGACTGAAAATAGTGCACCAACCAAAACAATCCACCCAACAGTGTCCTGCAACCACCAATGAAAAGCTAGAGGATGAACACAAACTGCGCAGCAACAGATGAGCTACTGTCTCTGACTTCACATCTACAATGTGGTCCAACAAGGTAGGTGTGTTCAATGCAGCTCTGCTGTGTCTTATCTGCTTGTACCAGCACGACACACACTAATGCACCACCACCACATCAGTGTCACTGCAGTGCTGATCCACCAACTAAATAAACTTTGTGGTGGTCCTGTGGAGGTGAATGAAGAACAGGCTAAAAGGAGGCTAAATAAAGTATTCAGAGAAACAGATGGACTCCAGTCTGTAATTGTAGAACTATTGTTAATGTTGCAATATTTAAGTGTATCAATATTTTCTGACACCCCTAGTAATTAATAGAATCCAGAAGCAACAAAATCAATATCAGTGTCAGTCTACAATTTACACACTGATTGGGTATATTTTTATGTGGTTATGACTATGATTTGGTCCAGAGGCTAAATCCACAAAATGCAGCTGTGCTGAGCGTGTTTAGCAGTGGTGTTGATGCAGGGTAAGTGGGGGTGGGGTTATTGCATTACAGCAGTGGTTTGCTGAACTGAGATAAAGCCTGAGATTGTTACAGTCTAATTCCATACGATACACCCTGTGCCAAGCCCCCACCCCCAACCCCCCTTCAGCCCAGATTTAGGGATAAAACGGTTTCCTCCGCCAATGCCACCAAATTATTTTTAGTATTAAGGAGAGAAAGAGGGGGAGTGGGCTGCAGCTTCTTGCAATGGCAAAAATTATTGGCAGCTTGTAAAACCCATCAAGAGGGATTGGATGAGAGAAAAGAGAGAGATTGCTTTCCAAACGTCAATGATCTCTGCACATTGATATCACACAAATAGACCATAAAGGCAGGAATACACCATGATTTGACTTCAGCATCTTTGCCATCACAGATGGCTTTTCAGAATCATAGTGAAAGCCTGTAGTTCTTTTCACAGTCACTAGATAGTGACGACTTCTGCTGTGAGCATTTCCCAATAAAGATTCACAGTCATCTGCGGCATCTCCACCCTATTACACACCCACATAACACTCACAAACATACTGTAGTAGTCTGCTACAATCACCATCGTGTGTCCATTCAATAACTCCATTATATTCTCTCTCTCTCTCTCTCTCTCTCTCTCTCTCTCTCTCTCTCTCTCTCTCTCTCACACACACACACATTCACACATTCATCTCACAAACGCTAGAGTTAAGTCAGAGTTTGTAACAAAAAGGCCCCAGGTCATTTTCAGAAAAAAGTCACTTTTTAGTTTACAAAACACTCCAATTTTTACTTTTTTCAACCTCAATCGTTCTTGTCCATTAAGTATTAATAAGTAAGCAATATTAAATCTTACACCAGTTTATATTTTAAAATTGCAAAGCAGATGAGCATATGCAGAGTACTGGAAATTAATTCTTATGGTTTCCATGTAACTTACGCAATTTATTTATTATAAATTCTATTTAGTGGATATAATTGATGATAAATTGCATTAAATGAACACATTTCATCATCTTCTGTCATGTTAGAAGGTTTTTTTGTTTTCTAAATCATTGTATATATTTGTTGTTGAACTGGGTAACTTTTTCAAATATTCAAATAAAAAAAAATCAAATATTATAGGTTGGACCGTCAGGAATGAGGTCTATGCCCAAAGTAGACTTGTGTCACACAGAGGTTTGTGCCATAAGTTTATGCACAATGGAAAAAATGTAACTAACAGAATCTAAAGACTTGATTCTTGGACAATTAAAAAAAAACTGTAAAACAACAGGAGAGATCTGATTTCAGAGGGTCTAAGTTAGCTTACTTGGACATGTTCGCACATTTTGTGACAAGTTTAATTTTGAAGTAAAATGTCCCAGAACTGTTTCTCAGTACTGTGGAAGTGCTTAGATATATCAATAAATTAATCATGAGTGTTTTCTGTCTATGGCAGTGTTGCGAATAACGGCGTTAAAAATAACGGCGTTAGGTAACAACGTCATTTTGTCAGTAACGGGATAAAATTATTAATTACTTTTCCTGTCGTTATAATGCCATTGACGTTACTGGTCATTAAAAGCGGTCCGTTACTTTATATTGATATACTAACAGTAATCTGAGCGGACCTCTGCCCAGGCTAGTGAGGAGTAACAGGTGTTACACCGAGAACTGTGACCTGTCGAGATCTGTGACTTGATAGAAGAAGTCACAGATCTCGATAGGTCACAGTTCTCGGTGTAACACCTGTTTAACTTAAGTCAGTAAGCGATTGGCTAAGGCAGCGTTATGGTAGCCAATCAGAGCCAGTGTTTTTACACGTGTGCCGAGAGGCAGAGGAGCAAGCCGAAGAAAAGTTAGCATTTTCAAGGTGGCGATATAAACATTATTTTAAATTCATTGAGGTTAAAGGCAAAAACGTGCATGTAATGTCTACATTATGTCCTCGGGTGAAG
This sequence comes from Crenuchus spilurus, assembly GCA_036984385.1. NCBI lineage: Eukaryota > Metazoa > Chordata > Actinopteri > Characiformes > Crenuchidae > Crenuchus > Crenuchus spilurus. The sequence goes on from BRDA01006866.1 coordinate 11,401, forward strand.
ACTTTGTCGACATCCACTGTAAGCAACTCTAATTTAATAAAGCATCTCACAACAACCCACGCAGCTGCAAAGTTAGTGGCTAGAAACACCGACACCACAGCCGTCCACTAGCAAAGGACTCGGAAAGTCCGCCAAGCAGCAAAGGCTTGATTTTTGAAGAACAAGACTATAGAGGTTTTGTTGTTAAGCTTACTTCTGTTGTGAACAAACCAGTTGTCTCAGGTTGAGAGAATTTAATTGAATTTGATAGATGCTAATGCACTTTATATAGTGTAACTGTTTACTTTTGCTTTTTTTTTTTTTTTTTTTTAACAAAGATTTGGTATTTTAAAGAATTTTATCTTGCACTGGTCTGTTGATGTGCAATAAATATCAAAAAATCCTTATTCTTTGACAAATAACTTTTTTAAACTGTAATGCAAATAGTTA
>BRDA01006866.1:11839-35879 GCA_036984385.1 Crenuchus spilurus
AAATCATACAAAAATATGTACGTATCTTCTATATGTTTTGTGCAATTTGCAATTTTGTTTGGTTCTTCCAGAAAGGACCCATGGTAAGTCGTCCTCCCGTAATTCAGTTACTAACTAAGTTACTTTTTTGAACAAGTAGTGAGTAACTATAACTAATTACTTTTTTAAAGTAACGTTCCCAACACTGGTCATTGGTGATAGATGCAAGAGCTGTAACACCAGTGACACCAGTGACAACAGCACCAATGACAATTTCACATAAAACCCAATGTTCAGTAATTTCAGTAATATTAACAGGTTTTGTGAAATAATACTTTACATCACTAAAGTCATTAAGTCATTTTACTCAGATGTTAAGATGAGTAACCCCAACACCAATGACAACAAATATGGCCTCACATGAAAGACAAGAAATGAAACAGTAGGTTGTAAACATTTGAAAGGAGTGGACTCAGCATGTGCTGATTGAAACAGTCCCTCCTGCTGAATGGTACCCAGGAAAGACCTTCTTGGTTTGTTTTAACGTTTAACGTGTTTTGTATATCTTCTATGCATGTATAAAAACATACTAAAAACAGTAAGAAATATTATTTTAAACATTTATTCATCACACATAATGGCTGCAGAGGAGTGGCCTGAGTTATGAAGCATTTTAAAATAAACAATTTTCAAAAATGACAAAAAGTTTTTTTTCAGTAACTTATAAATTAAATCAAATACTGTAAATAACTTATCTGTAAATGTTTTATAAATTTATATTTTACCAAAGTTGCAGAAGTGAGGGACAAGTTTGCTGACCTGCCCATCATCCTAATCCACACAAACTAGTCTGTGAGACCTTAATTAATTAAGATCTGAATGAGGTTTGAGTGGGTTGAGAGAAGTTTTGGTGATGCATTTGGATGGAAACAACTACTCCAAGGGCTATTTCGCTGATTGTTGAGTTATAGGGTTTACTAAAAATTTTAGCTTTATAGCCCCATTTTATAACTAAGAGGTAAAATTATTCTAGACCCCAAACACATCTTGGTTGATTGGCTAAATCTGGGCAAAGAGAATTATGATCAAGATTTCTGAGTGAACCAAGAGATACTACTACATTGTACAAACACATTCACCAACATGCAAATTCATTAGTCCTACTGTTTCTTTCACACACCCACCCACACCCACACACACACAGACACACAGTCAGACAGTTGGTGTTGGTGTGAGGCTGAGGTCAGCTGTGCTGTGACATGAATGAAAACACCAGCATCTTGCTGTGCACTGAGGTCTCATTCCTCTATCCATTAATTCTGCTTCTGCCCTATCTCTCCCTTTCTCTCATTGTGTACCTGTAGGAGTTGAGTGCAGCTCACCAGTAGGCCCTCACAAGAGTGTGTGTGAGGCTCTAAACGGCGGTGTCAGGTCTAATTGCAGTGGCGTCTGTTCTCTCAGCAATGAGGAGGCCCTTTTCTGCCACCTTCAATCTGCCTGCAGATGGAATGCACTCTGAAAAGAGACAGAGAAAGAGAGAGAAATAAAGTTAAGTTGAAGTTGGCTTATCACCGTTTCCAAACTGCTGGCTAAGAGCCTCCTTCCTGAATGTGTGTGTGTGTGTGTGTATAATCAAGGGAGCACACAGTCGAACTGTACAACACATATCAGTGCACTTATCTGTTTAAATTCACAATTGATTAATCATTGAGAAAAGCAGGATATCTTACAAATATTTTACAGTGTCACAGTATGAGATGCATCTGAATTTAGAATTAATCAAGTTTATGAGCTCAAGCTGCCACAGTATGGATAACAGTGCCAAGAGAAAGTCTTAGGAACACAGCATAGCTTACTTTTATCAGGATGATTTTCTAATACCACTGTTGTTACTCACGGTGTTCCCCAAGGCTCTATTCATGCGCCCCTGCTATTTATCATTTATATTCTACCCCTTGGAGACATTATCCGTAGTCACAGTCTCAAATTTCTTTGCTATGCTGACTATACTCAGATCTACCTGAACATCAAACCTACAGAAAAATCTCCACCATCCACACCAACAGCCTGTACTCAGAAGTTAATGCACTGGATGAGCAATAACTTTCTAAAACTAAAGAAAACCTAATTTATGTTTGTTGGCACAAAATCTGCCATCTCAGCTTACTCTCAGATAACATACTTTTGGTTAACAATGTTCCTGTCTGTCAATCTACTATTACGCAAAACCTTGGTGTTCTCTTTGACCCGTGTCACCTCTGGGTCACATATTATATCCATTACTAATACCTTTTTTTGTATCTCCTCAATACTGCAGCAGTCCAACCAATGCTAACCTTTAAGGATGATGAGATCCTGTTGCTTACCTTCATCAAATCTAGGTTAGACTACTCTTTTTGACAATTTAGTTTTCAAAAGACCCAGTACACCCAAAGTCTTATTACCTATTCAAATATCTAGCAAATTATTTTCCTAGACCAGTTATGCTGGTTACTAGTACCGAATGTGTTGTACTAAATTTTGCTTTTAACATTCAAAGCCCTTAATGGCCTCACACTTATGTATCTCTTGGAACTGCTACACTCTTATTCCCTGCCTCACAAAAAAAACAAAAAAAAAAACAAAACTGTAGTACAGACCATGCGTCCGACCAAAAGCTCACATCAAAAATCACGAGCCTGCATTGCATAATCAGATCAAACAATATTGTATAGTTGGAACAAGGTCAATATCTTGGGGACAAGATATGTAGCAAAAATCTGGCAGAAAGATGAATATAAATCGTATAACAATATACTGTAGTTGCACATTGCCTTGTAATGCAAATGATAAAAAGACCACTTAGGGGGTTTTATCTAATGGCATACATAGTCGTAGGGCAGTTTTGTCCCTTGAGACAACATAAGGATTAACTGTGAAGCAACCTTGGGTATGTGAAAGGTTATTGGACACGAATAAGCTGAATTTTAAAAAAGCAGAATAAAAAAAACTAAAAAAACTGCACTGCTTTAAGCATATAATGCTCATTATGAATCAAATATATTGCAAAATATAATTCAAACCAAAATACGATATCTAGGTACATTAGTAAAACATCTAGTCAGTATAGATGATATATCTAAGCTTTAATCTGATGCATCTGTTATTTAAAAAACAAAAGCTCTTTAAATGTTTATGTGATATATGCAGTCATTATGATTTACTGCAATACACTATAGAAGACACTGGGAGTTTATTTTAATGCACCACAGAAGGAGAAATTACTTGTTCAGAAGGATGGCCAGCAGTGGCATTGATGTGACCCAGGCAAAGGGAGAGGAAATGACAGAAGGCATAATGGTCTGATAAGTCAATTAATCAAATAAAAGTTGATAGATGAACTGATTATAGAAATAATCATTAGTTTCAGCCTCACTCATTACCAGCGCTATAAGCTATCTCAGCCAAACTCTAGGGAACTGAAGTGCAGCGCACATTAGCCATGTCGTATGCACTTTTACAGTTGGGCAGATCTTAGACAATTCTTAATGTAAGCTACTCAGAACACAAGGCTTTTTTTCTCTTACTAGTTACAAGCAGATGTGCCCAGACTTGCTGCTTGACTATTTTGCTCTCCCTAATGCTCAGCACACATAAGCCCCTTTCACGCATGCAATTTTTAACCCTGAATTAAATGCTAATTAAATGTGAACATGTTAAGTTTGAGGCAAAATCTATTCATACAAGATCTACTATAATACATGGGGAATTACCAACATAGTTCATGTGAATAAAAGCTGATATATGAATGAAAAATAGACTGCTGACTAGATTACAACTGCCAAAGTGGGCCTTTTCTGTGATATTGTGTTGTTGTTTTTTAAAGTTGGGTTTTGCAAAGAAAAAATATAATTAGAATGCATTTTGCCAAGATCTACCAATGAGCAAAAACGTTTTTTTGTTGATGTTGTTGTTTTTGTTTATATTATAAATAGTTTTTCAACATGAATGAACCCTTATAAAATGAGCTACTTTGTTAAATTTTGAATACCTTTAATATCACATTTAAAAAATTGTTTCATTCTAAAAAAACACAAATATGCTCAACGAAGCATTTTAAAGACTGAAAATGGAAACAAATTTTGCAAATGTGAATATATAAAAGTGTACAATTGATATAAAATTAAGCTATATACAACTATTTAAATCAAAAAGCAGGTGTGGACACAGGCAAGTTATGCAACTATTCAAAATTAAGTAAAAAAATTTGATTTTTATATCAAATTTATATATCTCAATCTCAACTTCTACTTGTTCTATCAACATAAAACCTTGCATAGTGTTTCAAGCCAGCACTTCTGATGCAACTTAACAGCAATGTTCAATGTGACTCTGTTGTGGTGTCTTGAACCAGCCTCCTTACAGGACTGGCACTCCCAAACTTTGTACACATTTCTAAACCTCACTACCATATTCAGTGTGAAAAACAGATTCAGCAGATTAATTTTTTTTTCCAATGTCTTCATAAGACAAAAATGATGGAAATATGAAGACAAATGCAATGCCAGGCTCATCCCATTTTGGGCACTTTTACACACACTTCAAATTATATTTACATCATATCATGCTATCTCTGTTTCTACTTGATCCATTAACATGAAAAAACTAGCATGGCCTTTCAAGCCAGCACTTTCAAGTTGACTCTGATGTTCAAAATGACTTTGTTTGTATGCTCTGATGTCATGAACCAGCCATGTGGTTTGACTGCAGAGGGTTATAAATGAAGATACCAGACATTAATGCTCTTTATCTAGACAAGTCTGCATGTGAAAATCACATGAAGCTGGAAAATTACCAATAGATAATAAAATATACAAAAATATCATATCCTGATAATTCTACAGGTTTAAAGGTATAGTATGTAATATTTCGGGTTATCTTTTAGCAGAATTTAAGATAATCACTAATAAAAACGATTAAAAACACATCTAATCATTATAAACTAAGAAGTAGTTTGATTATTTTACCTTAGAATAAGCTGTTTATATCTACCTTGGTCGCGGGTCGAACACCGACTGAGGCCGCCATGTTGCATCGCCATGTTTCTACAGTAGTTTGAAAAGGACAAACGAGGCTAGCAAAAAACGTTTGTGTTGTAATGACTGGCCATGCAAATTCGATGGCGCTGTAGCTTTGTGTTACCGTTGGCTGACAAAAAAAAAAAAACGGAAGTAGAGAAGAAGAAATAAACATATGCCTCAATAAAACCTCAAGAAGAAAAACATGAAGCACGAAGAAAGTTTTTTTGGTTTATTTGTTAAGATGGTGGAACATTCATATGCTCGTCAAGAATAGAAAACACAACTTCAATCGTCAAAGAAAAGAAAACATGATAAAGCTTAGCTTCATATTCGTGTGCGCAGTGTTTTATACCTATTCCACCTTAAATGGTGCTGCAGGACATTGTAGCACATCGGAGCTGAACACTACTGCAGCATTTAAGGTGGAACAGGAGATTCGTAGCTGCACGCTAGTTCGCAAGCTTAGCTAATATGAGCTTGTTGTGTGAACTGTTATTGGCTGAAGTGCCTTCTTCAGAGCATGGCAAGCTTACCTTGACTAGAGAAAAATGTGTATCCTGCCTGCATTATCTGTCTACAGTGAAGCAGTTTGATGCGTTTACTTTGTTTCTTTGTTTGTACAGAAAACAGCTAACGTTTACAATAGTACTACTGAAGTGCAGAAAATATGTTTTGTCTGCATTGCAGCTACAATAATTTTACATATTACATTTCCTAAATTTCTAATTAAAATTAATCTTACCACTTGACATATCACTAGCTCTAAAGCTGCTATTTGACATGGCGTTCGGGAGTATCAAAGATTTATGACATCTTACGGCCACCATAGAGACTCCTTTGTGTTTGGAAGGGAGGGGCTGTGGAAAGAGTCTTCAGTTGGTTGTAATATGGAAACTAAACCACTAGATGTCGCTGGAAACTACATATTGTGCCTTTAAAGAGCCCATGGAATGCAGCTTATTCAGTTTAGATGGTAACTGAATATGATCAAGCAATGCAAGAGAAGTGCCTGAGAGAGGAAGTAAGTGAAGAGTCTAAATTGAATGAATAGTGTTGAAATGTTTATTGGAAATTGTGTGGGAACTAAAACTGTAAATGTCAGTGTATGTAAATCTACAGCCAAGACTTTTGAAATCTGCCTGTTTGTTTCACTTCCCTTGTTAGGTTATGTGGAATTGGTGTTTGAAAGAGGAAACAATAATGCATGAAGTTCAACTCCCTGCAGCTACGCCAAAGTATGCACCTTTAAGTGAGAAAAGAGCTATACTTACCTAAGCTATGTTTAAGCTCATACAAGCATGCGCACACAGCAATAATCTTCACATTATAACATTCAGGGACATTATGTTTAAGAGCTCAGTTGCACAGGACAAAATCTGGAGCACACTGGCTAAGTCAAAAGTACAATAACACACAATGCCCTCTGGGGTCACATGCAGTATTTGTAATCAAACTCCTGAGAAATTAGGTTACAGAAATGTTTGCAATAAAGCTTTAGACTTTTTCATAGCAGGTCATTTCCTCCTGCTGGTAAAGAATTTCACTCAGACACAGCAGAGAATTAGGATGTGTGGAGAGAGGCTTTCACTCCTCATGCACAGCCATGCGGTTCTTAAATACGGGTCTGGTCAAAGTAAATAAGAAACAGTGTTTTTTTCATTTAATACTGTCAAGTTTTTCTGATTTGTGATTGTAGATATTTTTCCACTTAGGTAAGATAAAGTCAATCATCCAAGCTATGAGCCATAAAAATTGGATTCATGGTCTCACTAACAAACACTAGAACTCTATAGGTAAGTGGAAAAAAGACAACACTTTCAGTTTTTTATAGTACTATACGTTTATAGTATTTATATATCTTTTTTATTTATATTATAATGTGTGTATGTGTGTGTGTGTGTGTGTGTGTATAAAATTCTTGTATTATTGTGGATTTACTGCTGTAGTAGGATACACTTTATGCTGACATTCTATTGTACTGAACCATGGTATTATAATCATTACAATTTCTAAACTTTGACTATTATAGCTATACTACAGTACGTTTTGTAAGGATTGTGTGGTGGTGAGAACTGGAGCCAATTAAAAAAAATTACATAAAAGTGCATTGTTAACAACAAAATCAAAAGATCACAAAGCGCTAAACAGATGGAGTGGCTGTGGGAGAGTAAGGAGTACAGTGGTTACCTGTCATCATGGTTTATTGCATCAAACAGTTTAATTAACTTCATAAAGACTGAATGCCAAAATTCTCAGTTCAGTTCTTCTTGCTGCTCACCAAAGCAACCATGCTGGAGCTCTGTTCTTCACGCACCCGCCAAATTGAACCCCTGCAATGCTGCATAAACCAAAGCTTCCCAAAAACGCTATGGAAAATCTAGATCAGGGATCAGGAAATCTTGTCCTGGAGACCGATGAATAAGCAGAGGAATCAACAACTGTGCAGGACACTGACCATCCAGGACTAGATCTGAAGGACAAATCTAGATACAGAACATCTGCTAACATAACATTCATTCACTATGATATTTAATATCCCATCATTTAATATGCTGTCAAGGACCTCTGGTAATGGAAGGCCATGTGCTGCAGCCCAACTGTGATAATAAGGTTCTGCTGGCGAGCCTTAAAAAATGTGATCTTGTAGCAATACTTGTTCTTCAAGATGGTATAATTCAACAAAAGTTAGAGCTTTACTGTAAAAAACACTCATTACTTCTGCACAGATATCTCAGAAAGAATTAAGGCTACTATTTAGAGAAGAAATTGAAGATGGGAGGGGGTGTCAAGCAATTTTGTTTACTAGCGCTGTTGATCACAAATTTCATCTCATTGCGGTCCAATGTTCAATCTTTAGCCAGCAATCCAGTGATTTTACACAGAAAATGCTGTGATGTGATTGAATTTGAGTCTGCTGTTGATGATGAAATACCACAAAATTTATTCTGCGCACTCACAAATGTAAACAAAGTAAAATTTCTGAATGTTATTAGTAAATAGTCATAAGCTGTAAACAACTGTATGTAGATGTATACAGAGAGGAGCTTGAATAATGTTAGTACAGATGTGAAAATACATACATCAATGTTTATGTGACACTACATCATTTGCTCATTTGGTGGAGACATCGACATAGTTTGATGGATTGTTACATCCCTATTGTTTACATTTGCCTTCACTTCATTTCATACTGCAATGCACAGCAGGCTTTGAATTTCTCCCTTCTGTCTGTCTCACATAAAAATACTGATTTAGGTTCAGTTCCTAGACTTTGCCCATTTTCTGCAATGATTATTCACTCAGTAGTTACCACAATAGCATTACAATGCATTATTTCCACTACTGGCAGAACATATGTCCTGTATGACTATGCATGCTTCTAAAGCAGAGATTACAAGTAATAATAAACTCTGTCCTTGTTTGGCCTGCATCACCAGGAGGAAAACGTGAGCTGGGTTTTAGCTCTGCCGGGCTAACAAAGTTAGCCAAATGCATTAATAACTTTGGAGCCAGCTGTTAAAAGCACAGTAATGCCTAATCTCTGTAGAGCAGAGCAAAGATCAGCAGGCAGAGAGAAACAGAGAGTGGAAGAGATGGGAGAAGAGGAAAGCAGAGAAGGGGAGGGCAAGAGAGGGGGGATAAAGTGGTGGTGAATGTGGAAGAGGAGAGAACGAGTGGTTGGTGTGAATGTCAGTGGGTGCCTCTGTGCTGTTGCCCTGTTCCAGCTGATTGAGGTCGATGCTGAGATCAATAGATCATTAGGCAATCCCTGCACTGCCCAGAACAAGCATACAGATTACCAACCAGATAAGAGCCAGATCAATTGCAAATGAGGAAACGTGTGCATGTGTGCAGCACGCCACTTGGGTGTGCCAACACGATGATGCCTGAAACATGCACTTGAATCCATGAGCTCATATGGACACGCTGCCAGAGTCTGGCTCTTTTTTCAGGGCGTGGTCCTGGAGCAAGCACAAATGTACTGGGATGAAAATCTTCAATATCAGGTGTTCTTCATGATTCATCATTTAAAAATGAAAGAGCAAAACTATTAATGAGGTTATAGGAATATAAAAAAATATAAGGAAGCAGTTACAGTGGTGGTTGAAAGTCGTCTACACTTCTGCTTAAATATGGCCTAAAACTTCATTAGACTGTCACTCAAGTCCAAAAAAATAAAGAGAATCAGTTGAGAGAAAAAAATGACGGTCATTAATTTATTAAAGAAAATGATCCAACAATGCATGCCTGTGAGTGGGAAAAGTATGTGAATCTTTAGATAATTTCAAGGTGAAATTTCAGGCAGGTGCTGACTATCAATGGGATGATGATCAGGAGTCAGTGCGTGTCCTGTTTCATTTAAAGAACAGGGATCTAGCAAAGTCTGATCTTCACAACAAATTTGTGGATGTGCATCAAAGCCAATCCACAGTCAGACTGTGTACAAACGGAGGAAATCCAAGACCATATTTTCCTCCCCAAAAGGAGTCGACTAATGAAAACCATGCCAAGAGCAAGGCATGTAATAGTCTGTGAGGTGACAGAGCAACCTGCATGAGTTCATCATCAGAAGAACACTGAACAACAATGGCATGTACAGGAGAAAGTTGCTGTTCTCATGCATGAACGTCAATTCTCAACTTTCCCAGAATATCCAGATGACCCTGTGTCCACACACTGTATATAAACAAGTGTGTGTTATAACCCTGACACACAGGGTTCTAGGGGATGTGCCATGTAACTGTTCTATTGTGGAGGGGACCTATTAAAATCCATATTATATAAACTCTATGTAAAAAATTCACCATTGCACAAAAAGCTGGAGCTTTTTCTTCATCAAATGTTGTAACAATCATTTGTTGATCCTATTTCGTTTTCCACCATTGCTGAGCACAAGCCGTTTCATCCCAGAGGATAAAGCATTCACAGTTGTAGAAGCAGTGATTAAAACTGGCTTTGATAGAAGCCAGCACTCTGTAGTGACAGCTCTCGTTCCAATCACACAAATGCACATCGCAGCAAGCGCATCATTAACATCAATTCAACATTTCTCGAGATGTTAAATGAATACCTCTCCTTGCCTCTCCTCTTCATTCTCGTCCTCCCTCTCTCTCGCACTCTGAGACAATGGCGGACACCTGCGGACTACTAAAGAGGAAAATACCAGTGGCACAGATAAACTACAGCCAGGTCCATCATTCTGACAATCACTAATATCTATGCTCTCACCACATGATTATACTTAAGAGCTCTGCCTGAAGACTGAGGAAGTCTTTTTACACTGTAATGGGAAGCATTTTTTTAATTTAAAGAGATGAAGCACCTCTTATTTTTCAAAGATGAAATGTTTCAGTCTTTTTTTTACTTTTACCTACAGGAGTTATCTCCTAAGTTAGCTGTTACCAATTTTCAACCATCCAAATCTTTTCTAAGTGCCTTGATACACCAAGCCACAGTGAGGCATTTCTCCAAAACAAAGCTGACTGATGACAGCAATGTTCATCACCTCACCTCACCTCATCTAAGGCTGCACTTGAACTGCAAAGACTACAACACAACAGACAAATATGAATGTTTTGCACTTACTTAAAAGTAAATAACATTTCATACCAGGAAGTGGCAGAAGGCCGTACCTGCAATTACGTACATAAAAAAAGAAAACTATAAAACCCATTATCACAGAAAGACAAACGTGGTTTAAATGCCACTGTGTTTAAAGAGTCTACATGAATGGTGGAATAAGAAATGAAATGCAGAAGAAAAAGCCAATAAAAAGTAAGTGACAGAGACTGTCATTTGCTTGCTTGAGTCACTTCTGCTTCTCTTCTGGCACACAGATTTGCTCGCCTGAAAAGTCAATCAGAGCACTTTCACTCACTCGCAGCTTCTGAAGGAGTACTGACAACAGACAACAGTGCAGGAGCCACCTCAAAATGTATGTGCCAGTCACAGACACACAATGGTCTGACAGTGACCGTTGGTTGGTGTATCTGGGCTTTTATAACACCAGTCATGTAGTAGATTTACATGTGAGGACAGATATGAAGGGAATCTAAAACTGCTTGAGAAAAGCACTCATTGTCCAATTCTGGGGCCTGTGAGCGCTAAATTGGCTGTGCTCTGTCTGGGTGGTTAGATGGCACTTTTTCCCATCACTACTAAGTAATGTCCACTGGCTCAGGCATCGGCAAGTCAATACATTCAGAGATGGAGCTCCTGATATATCAGCAGCAGTTTGAAAAGAGGCAGTAGTTGACTTCTCATGGCACGTGCTAGTCTTCACCTTCCTAAAGTCATGGAAATGACAAGTGATTGGGTCAACTGGCTACCACTACATTGGGGGGACAACTGGATTTTAAAAAAAGGCCAGTATAGCTGATATTGTGTCGGTCTACTGTGTGCCACTAAAACAGTTCCAATCCATTGAATCACAGATGCTACAAGACATCTGAAGGTTCTCTGGCATCTACTAAGCCCTGATATACCAACCAATTGCCGTTTTAGAGGTGGCTCCTGTACTGTTGTCTCTAGTTGGCCATTGTCAGTATATGTTCAGAGGCTACAAGTGACTTTTCAGAAGCTGTTGTCAGTCACATCTGTGGGATGTTCTGGGTCTCTGGGATGTATGATTTGTGGCAGCTCCACCTGATATCTTACAGAACTTGAAAGATCTGTTGCTAATGTCTTGATGGTAGATACCACAGAACCTCAGTCGTCTATTTGGTCCTTGTCAAAAGTGTTCAGGTCTGCATGCTTCCATATTTTTCTCCAACGTCCAAAACACTGTAAACAAACATTCTTTGCTTACCACCTGATACATTCCAGACCTTCTGTTATAAGATAATGTTATTCAGTGTTACTTGCTGCACAAAGGCGATTGCTCTAAGACTGCAAGGGAAGCCCAGCTTCCCCTAAAATGTCAAAAAATAAGTGATCAATAATATACTGACGTGTGTACATGTCATTGACTAAATATGCGCTACAACGCGCTCAACTTTTGTTCAGAATCAGATTGTTATCACTGGTAACGACGCGGCTTTCCTCTCACTCATTCCCGCAGCTTCACAGTGCTTTAAACAGGGTGGACGCTCAGCTTCCACAGACTTCAATGGTAAAGCAAAGCGTGCAGCGAAACGAGACGAGTCATTGGATAAATGCCGGGCTTTGTCCAGCCCATTGGACGCTCAGCGTCTCTGGGGGTCTATGGGGCAGTGGGCTGGCCTCGGCTGGCCCGGACGCTCAGCTTCTGCATGATGATTGGATGATCTGTCTGAGGCTGAATCCCTTTTTGATTGACAGCTAAATGAGCGAATCAGCAATCTTTTAGTGTAAACATCCGTGGGAGCATTTTTTAAATTTTCATTCTGTTCTGAGTTGAACCGAAGACTTTCCTAATCCTCTTGGCGGCATTTTCTTTGTTAAAAATGACTAGCTACAAATCGAGCTTCTATTTCTGGTGTTTTTTTGTAGCTGCTTGTGTTTGGAGACTGACTTCTATCACTCCTTCTCACTTCTATCAAAGTTTCTGGCCAGCGGGAGCTGCTGAGCCTCTCCACCGTCACAAAGCATTCACAGGCAGACACACTTCACACTAGCCTCATGCCAGTCCCAGCTAGTGAGCTAGCAGGTGTAAAGAGCTTCTCCTGTTTAAAGCGGCTCAACCCTTACACCCGCAACACCATGAGCCAAGGCCGTTTAAGCTCTGCTGGCCATTGAGAGGACACTAGTCAAGTCCCTGGAAAAGACGCCTTGTTGGTACGACAGGGTCACAGATCATTTTCTTGAAAAGTAATGGAGGGTAGAATTTACGTATAAATAAACCGACACATTTTATAATGTAGCCCGAAATTGAGCTTCCCCTCCTTGAAAGACCAGCATCCGCCACTGATGCTGCATCTGTGAATATTGTTGTGGTTGATCAGTGAACATACAAGGCTGAACCGATCCTAGATCAGCAGTCTTACCTCGAAAAATCTGAAACATATGGGCTGAATCTTTATCCCTATAAATGAACTAACTCCTTCACAGCAGGCGTGAGCTAATAGAGTATTAAGCACAAATCATGCGAGTGAGAGGATAGACTTTCCCCATTGCCGTCTCATTTCCCGCCTGAGGCCCAGCTCACCCCGGGACTGCTTCCTGTGACCCCCGCTGGGCCCAGGTGGGCGGGCAAGCACCACAACTGAGCGATGAATAAGAGCCGTCCCTGTGGACATCTGTTTGCACAGGTGTGTTCGCCTGACTTCATTAAGAGGGGCGATGGGCGCTGGCGGGTGGCTCGTACATGTGTGCGATTGTGGTGAGCCGGCTCCATGCCGGCCCCCAGAGGAATCCACAACAGGGACAGGAGGATACCAAACAGAACAGTTATGCTACTCGGGCAGATGGTGATCAGAAATTTAGCGAAGAAGGGGGCAATCAGACAATATTGGAGAGTATTAGTTGTTTGAGTGTGTGGAGGCAGAGATGTTGCTAATAAATCATAAGGCAGACAGTGAGATTAAATCAAACTAAATATAAAAAAAACGGTGGTTTTTGAGAATATTGCTGAGGCACAGTCCAATATCTCTCTCATACTGGTGAAAGTTTTAAAGAAGAACAAGCAGAAGGGAGGTAGATAGGCTTCTGCAGAAATACGGCCAAGATCAGATTTGGCAGACTTTGGCTTCAAACAAGAAATGGGCAAACAGCTTGGCTGATCTATGTGCTGCAATTTTATGTCATAAAAAAACATGAAATAAGTGCACCCACAATGCATTTGAATGCTGCTCTTACACCTATACCATTATAATTACAGGAGTCATTGAACTAAATAGCCTGTTACCTCTCACTTCTGACATTCCACTTTGTATGTAATTTATACATGCAAAGAAATCTGCTGTCCAAAGCTAATCAAGTATCTCAAAAATAGTAACTTTACAGGAGAGGGTACAAACTTTCTATACTTTCAATGTATACTCCCGGCAAAAGTTTTAGAAAACCCCAAATTTTCCAGTCATTTATTGCAATTCAAGTCATTCAAGTCCAGTGAACAGCTTGAAATGATACAAAGTGGTGAACTTCCAGAGGTTTAAAATAAGTAAGGTTACCCAAAACTGAAAATTAATTTACATTACAGAATTATGCACAAAGGCTTTTGTCAAGGAACACAATATTCTGCAGTGCTATACAATACCCTCAAGTATGCACCTAGTTGGTCAGGGATTCATCCAATAGCAAGACAATCATCCAAAATATAAGTCCAAGCTCTGCCAGAACTACCTCAGGAGAAAAGAACATGATGGTCAGCTTGAAAACATGGAGTGGCAGCAGTCTGCAGACTTAAACCCCATCCCCCCATGATTTGGGATGAACTGGACAGAAGAGTGAAAGCAAAGCAAAGTGCCACACATTTATGTGAACATCTACAGCAGATTTGTGAAGAACTGTCTGAGCAGCATTTGAGGTCTGTTGTAGAAAGAATGTCACAAGTATGTTCAGCTGTTATATCTGCCAAAGGTGCCACAGATGAGTCCAAAGTTTTAGAATATATGTCGTCTACAAATTGATTTCATGATTTCTAACTCCAAGTGCTTATTTGTCCTATACATTAATTTCAGAGTGCAGTAAGACCTTAAACTGTATAATTTTCAATAAGTACCTGAAAAAATTGGGGTGTTCTAAAACTTTTGGCCAGTAGTGTAAGTTAATGTAAAGAACTGTTATTCAAACTAATTTTGAAGGATTTCTATTGGTCCAACCATAAAACTTTCACATAATGTTAAGGATATCTACTGAGCTCTTAATATGTGGGAAATTAAAAATCCTCAAAAAGATACTTTTTCTTAGTTTTTTTTTTTTTTTTTTTTTTTTAAAGGGCCATTAGCCAATTTTTTGGATGCCAAGACAGTGAAATCATATCAGCCATAAAAATTTGGTGAGATTCTAGTTTTTGATAATAGGAACAGGCCTACATGAAACGTGTCTACTCAGTAATAAGTGATTCTCGTCCTAAGCTTATTGAAAAATCTTGATAAAAAATGACGAGGGCAAATCTGAGTTAAGCAGAATGAAAGCCATAGAGACCATATCCAAATTCCTATTTCCACCCCTATCAGAACATGCATATTTTAATCAGACTGGTAAATCATATGTGTACAAAGGGGCTCCGTGTGAAAGCCTCTGCCCATGCTGAGAGCGCTGCTTACCTCCTCAAAGCAGACCGGAAACAGGTGGGTAGAAGTTCTGGCAGCAGCTCCCTTACCCAAATGCACAATAAGAAAGCGCTCCCATGGCAACAAGACGAGATTGCTTTCCTTAGCCCTCCACCAGTCCACTTCATGCTCTAATGTAAAATGACAAGTTGCCGGAATTAATTTGAGTGTTGGAGCGCGAAAAAAAAAAGTCCAGAAAATTAAATACGAAAAAAGGCAATTTTCTTTTTCGCCTCCTTCTTCTTCTTTTTTTTTTTTAGCTCACTCCTTCTACTCCACCATCACGTGCATATACAAATGTGTGTATGAGAAACTTTTGGCTTCTCTGCCAGGGCTCTCGGTCCAGTGCAAGACCAGCCAGTGCTTCAAAATCTCTAATGGATGAGAAACCAATTTCATCTTGCACAGCGAGAGGGGGAGGAGGGGCAGGGAGAGAGAGAGAGAAAAAGAAGGATGACAGGAGTGAGCAAGCGAGAGTGGAAACGAGAGAGTGACAGAGAATGAGACAGAGATCTGTGGCTTGTGAAGAGGAGAGGAAGCCTTGTATAAAAGTATCTCCGTGGTGAAGATGTGTCAGAGTAGCTGCTGACAGTTTTAAAAGGAACTCTGCTGTATTTGTAGGCAATATCACACGAGTGACAGCTGCCAGAAACAGCACAGAGTGCGGAAAAAGCTGCTGTCGCTGTATAAGAGGGAACCAAAATCCTGCAGGCTCACGAACGAGTGACCTCAAAAAAACCTGACATTCCTTCAAAAGAAGAATAAAGAGGCTTCCATTAACAGGCATGTGCACTGTGACCTCGAGCACAGGTCTAGAATCAGCCAAATCTAGCTAAAGCTAACTTTTAAGCACTGTACAAACAACACAGCCTCTGATCTCGAAAGTAAGTCCAGAGCTGCTTCTGCCAGTAAAGGGTTTTAAACGCTGGAAAGGGCAGTTATGGGTTCAAGCTCAAGTTGTTTTGTCTGTCGATGTGTTGACGTTTCGAGTTCCAGGTTTGAATTCCTCTCACTGCTCTGGGAAATAGGCCGTGCCGAGATGTGGGTCTTGGAATTAAACACTGGGTCACGGCCGAAATAAAAGCTGTTGTGCTCTGTTGTGTTTCTATTTCAGCCGTGCATCAACCAAAAAAGCCGAGCCCACACAGAGCCAAAAAACCCAATGTCTTGGATCACAGCTCAGGAATGTTCCAATATGACCCGTGCGATGTAAACTTGGTTTCTTGGGTCAAAGCAGAACATATGGGTGACAGGACAGAGAAAATATGAAATGTGGGGAGGTTTTTTTTCCTCTGCTTTGCTTGACCGAGAAGAATTTGTAGTCAACTCTGAGCACATTCATTTTCACATATAAACATTCATCCTCAGTCTTTCATATTTCTGATTCTGTCTCTCATACACATAACGGTCATTTAACTGTAATAGATGACATCTAATGCGTAGTAGCCAAGTGTAATATATATGGCTCTGCAAATATGAAATGACCACTGTAGTTTATCAGTTTCTTTGACTATTTATAGGTTTGTGTTTGAGTAAGATGAACATTTTTAGTTTATTATATAAACTACTGACATTTCCACCAAACTCCAACTATAAACATTCACAATTAAAACGTTTATTTGCCAAAAATCACAATTGGTCAAAATGTCAGATGTTTTCAAACCTCAAATATTGCAAAGAAAACAAGTTCAGATCCATTTTTAAAAACACAAAACCTGTTTGTACTTAACAGTTCAGAAATTAATATTTAGCCTGATGTGTTCATGTTCCCCACCCATCTTTCACATTACTGCTGGGCAACTTTACGCCACTCCTGGACCATAAGTTCAAGCAGCTCCGTATTGTTTTATGACGTGATCATACATCTCCCTCTTGATCTCCTTCCAGAGGTTTTCAGTGTGTTCCAGGTCTGAAGATTGGGTTGGACATTAGGAGAAATCTCTCAATTTTCCCCAGAGCTGGATATGATGATATGTTGTAATTATCTTGGTAAATATCACATGATTTTATGAGTTTATCATGGATGTGGTCAGAACATCTAGAATACTGAACAACATGATACAACATTATAAAAACACCAAAGTATAAAAACACCAAAGTTAGACTAACTGAATAAACTTCACAGCAACAAGTAGCTGACTGGATGTTAGCCACTATGGCATTATTATTTTTTCTTCATTCATTTTTGCAACCAATGTTTGGGAACCAATAATCATTCACTATACATTTTTGAATTGTAGCATGCATTGCTAGGATCACTCACAGCTTATTAAATGAACACAGTGTAATATTAGAACATTATAAAAATAAAGTGCTTTGAGCTTAAGACAGCTGCAAAATCACTGAAATGTGTTTGACTTACTTGATGTGGTTCATATTTCTACCAATCACGTAGAATGCAGATGCAGATTGTGTCAGATTAAAAAGGCAATGGTGTTTATTGTGTTTGTGAAAAATATGCAAATTTATGTCAAAGCAATCTTTATTAGCACGAAAACAAAATGCTGACTGTGATAATTAGATTATTGGTCAACCCCTAATTTTTATCTTGTGTTAAATTTGCCTATGTTAATTCTTAAATTATTTATTTTTGCATTTAATACATTACACTTAATATACATGTCTACTTGGGAAAAACATGATGCAGTGATATAACATTCTAAATACTGATGTAAAGTTGTTTTTTTTTCACTTTAGTAATTTTTTTTGGGTCAATGAAGATATAGTAACAGAGGTGACCACTTTCAAAAATGTGTCACTTAAATTGCGTTTTGTCAGAAAATATCATGACATCACTACACTCTCATCCACCCAGAGTATCCTACTTTACATGTAAATTTGGGAGATGTGTTAACTCAGATCAGAGCACTGTAAGATAGTAACAGCAAGACCTACAAAGTAAAGCCAGGAAGTAGAAACTAAAGAAACTAGGTGACCCCTCCACGCTGAGGTAAATACAGCTGGCCTTATATTATCACTCCTTCCACCAGAATCACTGCACTGTTACTGCACCAGATGTAGCACCAGCTTTTCCCACCCAAGCCATATTCTTTTTCTCATTACATTCTTGATTATGCAACATGAACAAGGCAAAACTGGTCCACAGCTCAAAACACAGCATATGAAATGTATTTATGCATAAGAACATGAACACTGAAGCAGACAGATGGTTCATCACCCCCCCCAAACCACACCCCCCTACCTACCGGCTCTACACAGATGATGTCAATACACATATCATCTCCAAAAGTGTGTATGCATACGTGTGTAAGACAAATCTCTGGCACAGGATACAGCAGCCCCTACATGAGTGCCATAACAGCTCAGCAGTCAGTACACATCAGGCAAAAAACACATCAACTCAGCCAAACTGCTGAGCCATACACACACATAACGCACGCACACTGACCATTATGAGTAATGTTACAATTATTATGACAATTACTCTTTTTTTTTAAAAGGTGAAATCTCAGAACAATACACAGACAGCCTTTCAAAATATTCATAATTTTCAAAATACTGTACTAAACAAACATAAAATGAGTTTACGTTTTCTATGTGGTTACGTACTTGTATCTTAACAGTGAAAATAATTTCCTCCAAGAAGATAATCAACTATAATCTAATCTCAACTATTTTAATCTAAAAACATTGTATAAAGCATACAATTCCAAACACATCATTCATTATATCAGCTCCAATTAAAAGACAGTAAGTGATTTTTAATCCAATACACTTTGTCAAATTCATCTCCTCATGGTCCACTAGCTGTCCATCTTTGTGCATGCTGGGAAAAAATCCAGTGTTCATACACAGCTCTGGCTCTGTAAATGGGAAACAAACAAAGTGACTTGAACCTAGAAAACACAACACTTTTCCAGCCAATCAGTAACAGGGATGCCTGACTGCTGTTAACATCACTCTTCACCTTTGCCTGATTGAGAACTTCTTTCTCAATCTTTGTTTGTCAGATATTGCCCCCCGGCTATTCCTCGGCCATCTCTCCTTCAGAACATATTGAGTTCAGCATGCAGCACCTACCCTTCTCCGTCTCCTGTGTACACGCTCCCTGTTACTGATTGGCTGGAATGTGTTGTAGATTTGAGCCACTTTGTTTCATATTTACAGAACCAGGGATGTGAACAGTGAATATTTATACTTATACACAGAACCAACAATTAGAGTAGATTAGATTAGGTTATAGTTTATTGTCCTAAGAGATTATTTTCACTGTTACGATACAGGTACTCAAAAACAAAAAGTGAACTCTGGGGTGGGGGGTTGGTAAGAGAGTTTGAATGTAAATACAGTAACAATAATTCTGCACTATAACTTTCTGTGCCTTTAATAAAAATACATTTTGTAGTTGCAAATCTGTAGTCCATCTGTTTTGTTGCGTAATTTATTGACCTCATCAACCTTTACGGCAAGTGAATGTGATAAAATGGAAAATGTAGTCTTGGTGTGGGTAAAATTATACCTGCTCAGTGGTGGTCCTGTTGAGGTCCTGACCACTGATGAATGCGGTAAATAAGGTTAAGAAAAACAGATGGACTACAATCTGTAACGGAAGATGTACAAAATGGATCTATATATTAAAAAATGACTTAATAAAGACAGAAACTGTAAGTCCAAAGCATGTGTAACTAACAAAATCATTAATGAGTGTATAAACAACACAAATGCACTTAACCACTGTGCGTTGGGCGCTGTTTCTGATTAAAATTTGGTTAAAATGTTTACAGATTTAAAGGATCAAACAATTTTCCTTATATCAGATGTAGTTGATCAACCAAGACTTGTTTGGAGTTCAGATTTTAGCTTCTTTAGATTACAACTGAAGCTGTGAGCTTAAAAAAAATTATAATGCAATAGTCATGCAAACAGTCCAGTCATTTATGACAATACATCACCAAAATAACCAACTCAAACCTACATCTTAATCAAAGTGAGCTTACTGACGTGAATATTGTGTTCTAGTGTCCGTTAATAGCATTAGCCTCACAGCTCCATTACATTTTGTAGAAAGGATACTGTAGGACAGGGGTGCACAATACGTCGATCGCGATCTACTGGTCGATCTCAAAGGTAGTGTGGGTAGATCGAATGGAATTAAAAAATAGACATCAGCCTATCATCCGTCCTCGCAATAAAACTTGTCACTTGATAGACATACAGGGAGATGAGTCGAGCACTCAGGCCAAGCAGCTCAAGTCATATTTCACTTTAGACTGGCCACAAGCTCATCGATTGGCTGTGCCATTTCTTGCTAACGTGTGATTGGCCGTCCCTGCTATTACTCCATCACACAGCGTCTGTCTGAATTCGCCCCTTTCACAAATCCCAGAATGCACCGCGCAACCGGCAACATCCCTTCCACCATTTTCTCTTGTTTGTCTATGCCAGTTACGCTACATAAACTGTTTACAACTTTATTTCGTAAGTAAATACTTACGTGATATCTACTAGCTTTTGTAACTATAGGCAGATAATATGTCTTTGGATATTAGACATCATATCTTGTGTCAACTTGTATTTTCAGTTTATACAGTGGGTTTTTAGTGTAAACACGTTGTTGCAAGCTATCGTGTTGCATGCTATCAATACTAAGCTACACTATCACACACAATAATTTGTGGTACACATTTTTTATGAAAATAGCCAAAAATGAATTCAACTGGTGGATAGCCCTACAAATGTCACATTATGAAATAGTACATAAGCCACGCCTAGGCTAGGGCCCTGCATGTCCTAATCAAGCCAGCCAGTGTATGTTTATATCATTAGAGGCCTATTTATTTATCAGTGCAGTATATATTTCGGTATGTAATTAGGGTAGAATAAAATAATGTTTGCAGTAACCTACCTCCAACAAAATGATCAGAACACACTCTGTCAGTCACATGCTGACCAGTTTTCACGCCTGATGGAATTTTCCCGTTTTCCTTAATGTGGTATTTTTAGCAAACCTAAAGTACGATCTTTTCTGTTGCTGTTGTTTGTCTAGCCGTTGCCGATTACTGCATTGTGGTACACAACATCTAGAACCCTGATTGGCTTGTTTCTACGTATTTTAAACTCTCCTGCCGACACATTCACTGCTACCATTATGTAAACAACTACATCGGATGTTGCCGGTCACGCATGGAATTGTGGGATTGTGAATAGGGCGAATAGTACGTGTTCACCCGCCCATGTAAGTTATCATGTTGAGCATTTGCTGTGTCTGTGACACGTCAGCTAGACGTATTTTAATATTAGAGGTTTTAGATTAAAACATTAACATTTGAGTCTCTGTGCATGCGGCTACCAATCTGTGATAAGCCATCCATTTATATCCAAGTGTAACTATTATCAAAATAATTCAAAATTTCTGCTTAAGTCCTGCAAGACGCTAGCTAAGCTAGCTCCACTTATTTATATGAGTGTTAAGTATGAAGATCATTAAGTCCAAGTATCGTTCCACTATGACTGATGATCACTTGGTAGTTTGCTTGAGGCTGGCTATCAGCAACTACTGTCCAGACTATGCAATGACTGATTCCATTCAGTGCAAGTCATCAGTACACAGTTGTATTGTGTATTATGGGTTCATGTAGTTATTCAAGGTACAACAGCATACATTGTACACATATATTGTCGATAATATAATATATGTCTTGCATTTTTATAGTAGGTAGATCATTTTGACTTTGATAAGTAGCTCGCATGCTGAAAAAGTGTGTGCACCCCTGCTGTAGCAGTATAGACAAGAACATATTATAGACAGTCATTTTTATTGCTTTAACAAGAACAAGGGGAAAAGCACCGTGAGCCTGCTAGATGGTAGAGAACGTGTGGCACAAGGGAAGGGTAACCACCAATGTCACAACACACCCACGGTGGGTATACAATTTGATGCAGCAAAACTGAATTTAGACAAAGAAAAACACTTTCCCAAACACACGGTGCCAACAGTGCCCTAGGCACAACAAAATAACCTACCACAGTTCAGAAATAACAAAGGGGGAGGGGCACATGCACAATAGCTTCAGGATTGGCTCAGATTCCTGCCACAGCAATGACACAGTAGAGTTTAACTAATTATTTTTGTATCAAGTAAACAAGTTTAATTGATTTATTATGACGATTGTAATCTCATCTCCAGATGAAGCGACACAAAGTTACTCCCACATCTAATTCCAAATCACCTAAAACCTTTCACAGTTCTCCTGGCATGAGTACTGTAGAATAAGCATACTAGTAAACTTGGCCTCACTCCTGCTCACTTGGTAAAGCTCCAGAGGGTCTCCACAAGGATAGGAGGTCACAGAGAGTACACCCATATACTCTAACACACACACACACACACACACACACACACACACACACACACAGACACACACACACTCTCTCTCTCTTTCTCATATGGCCTTAGAGTGGGATGGGGAAAAAGATAATATCAAGGTGGGAAAAATGCATTCACCGACAAATCTCTGAAATTCCACCTCTGGAGAGAAACACACACACACACACACACACACACACACACACAGTGTAGGTGAACCCCAGACGGTGTAGTTAATGTGGGCAGATGAGCATTGTGAGCAGTTTTCTCTCACACCGAAGCCAAGTCTCCCTCTGCCAGCTTGACCGGCTGAGAGTGAGCAGTGGAGGAGAAAGCCTTACAGCCACACTCCATGATCTGCTGAAGCCATTTCCAGCTGCAAAGTGGAATGTGGCCCATTCTGCATTAGTGAACAAAACTCTAATCCTGGCTTTAGAATGAAAATGAATCCGAAGCACAAGAAGAAAGCTTCATCTCTCCACCTGAGTAGAAAAAATGCTCCCATGGATGCACATACACAGTAGTGAGAGCCTGAGGAAGAGGCTGGGCACAAGTAGGGATGTCATAATGATAGATTATGATAGGCATGACAGTCATGACAAAAACGCACAGTAACAATATAATGTATTAAATTTCCCCCCAGAATTTGTTAGGGCCAATGCTGCTCAAAATGTATCCTAGATGACAACATGCCTGCATGTTTAGATTCCTGTAGGGATTGAGAACTTGCTGATGGTCTGTGTTTGTGTTGCTATGGCCCACCAGGCCCAGATTTGAGCATTGGTCATTTAGGCTATTCTATTAGAAAGTAAACTTACACTTACGGGGTCAATTTATATCTAATAAAAGGCTAAGAGGGAATTTTTTAAACAAAGAAGCTTCAGGCACATAAAACTTGATGGTACATAAATAAGTAAACAATAGTAGAAGGCAGGCTTTTATAGTATTATAACAATTTATAGTATTATAACGACCCTAGTTACAACCAGGGTCAACAAAGCCCAAGAGTACCATTATAACATGATGGTTCAGTCTACAGGACTCAGAGTGGTCATAGTTGAGCAGTTAACGGATTATCAGAGAAAGATTTGTAACATTTTTTAGAAATGACAGTAATTCAGTGCTTTGACATTGACCTTCCTTCCTAAATGAGACTCTTTGTCATATATCAGGATGTTGGAAAGTCAGGGCAATAAAGCATGGAGCTGTGTGTCAGAGTGAAAGCAAATGTGAGACTGTGCGTACGTGTTATTGTAAGGCTCCACACCTTCGTGGACTTTCCACCACAACTCAAGCATTTTAAACACTATGTTAGCTGACTGTCCATCAGATACACCTACCTTGTTTGTACACCTTATAAATGCAATCTAAATCTAAATCTAATCAAGAGTTCTAAAGTGGCCAGCAATGAGCCCGGATCTAAATCCCATTGAACACCTGTGGAGAGATCTTAAAATTGCTGTTGGGAGAAGGCACCCTTC
>BRDA01006866.1:35979-60979 GCA_036984385.1 Crenuchus spilurus
GCAAGTGAATGGGGGCATGTTAAAAACAATAATGAACCAGAGTTTAAAGTGTATGTCCAACCCAAGGCCTGTGTGTATATGTGTGTGTGTGTGTGTCTCAGTGCGAGTTCAGGTCTTGTTTAACACTTATGATGTGGACTGCAGTACAGAGCACTCTCCTCTCCACTCTGCCTGGCCTTGCTGCTGATCCCTAGAGAAGAAATCTGAACTTCAGGCTGAGCCAAAAGAACACAGAGCTTCACAAAACACACAAAAAACACAACAATGGGTGTGAAAGAGGGAGATTGAGAGAAAAACAGTAGGACTGCACAGCCAGAATCAGTTCATATTTGCTACCAACATGATACTTTTTTATAAAAATACAGCCTAAGCACTAGAGATCTGATATACATTAAAATGTATTGCAATACCTATTCTCTTTTATTTGAGAATTATAACATTGAGATCAATGATCAGACTTAGACCAAGCTCAAATGATGGACAGACGCTGCTGTCCATCATTTAAGCTCGGCCCTAGTCTGATTATGCTGAGACTCATCATTGGCCATGCATAATTGTGCTTAAAAAAGTGTTAGTAAAAGTGGCTAAGGCCAGCTGTCATATTACACTCAACACCTTGTGTGTTGGTAAACAGGGCTCGTGCCCATTCCAATGTGTGATGATATTGATTGTTTTAATTAGAGCTGGGCGATATGTCCAAAAAATGTTATCATGATAAATTTTTCTATATTGATCAATCTTGATAATTATCACAATATTACATTTTCTAACACTGTCATAGTTTTAAAAATCTTTCTAAAAACATCAGACTAAATACATGAAATGTTACTATTTAATATATTAAAATGTTTACTGCCAGAACATAATATTGTAGCGTTCGACTGGACGCGTTAAAAGGATGGACGAGAAAGACGTTTACAGTCCTCGCTTTATTGTTGAAATTTACAATGATTGCAGTTGTCCCCACGCCAAAATAACAACAGGCTAGAGAGCCAACAAGCTAACGGCTAAAGCTAGCATGCGAGCTGCTGAACACACACACACACACACACACACACACACACACACACACACACACACACACACACACACACACACACACACACACACACACACAGAGTGAGCCCCCTCCTTCTCCTTCTCACACAAACAGACGAGCACATTTTGCCATGGGGAGGCACTCAATGTATGAGAAGTACTCCTTCACTACGGCAGTTCCAAAACATCCCATGAAGTTAGCAGTTTCAGAGATGCTGCCACCCTTCCCAACGGTACAGTATGGTCACGCCCTTTTGAACATCAGTCAAATCACATACTTTGTCCATGACAATTGCCTTGTACTCTTCTACAATGGAGTGGTGTGCTCACTTATGTATATGTGCAGCAAACCCTGCCATGTGGCATCTGTCACATCACAGGCTGAGGCATTTTGTCAGTCAGTCAGTCTACATTAGGTAGGTTAGAGCAGGGAAAATGCTAAGATGCACAGAGAAGGTGATGCCCCAGGACCAAGTAGCTGCAATATAAAAACAATAAAAGTACTGCATTCTACAGCCATGCATTTAATCTACAAGGTGAAGGCTTCAAGTAAGGAGCCAATAAATGTTACTTTCTTTTTTGCCTGATGCTTTAGAAAACATCCACCACAACTTTTTTGGTATAGACACTGGAGCTGGAATCGACCATAAAATTTCATGACTGATGAACCCTGAGCAAAAGCAGAGCAAAATGTGTGCAAGCAGACAGATGCAGCCTCTGCAAACCCTGCAAATGGATAAATAAATAGAAATGAAGGACTAAACGAAGGGATAAGAGCAGAGGGAGAGATATCAGTGGTTGGCAGCAGTCCACTACAGTGACAGCTGGCACTGATACCCTCCACAACCCCAGCAAACAGCATCGCACCCAAACATCCTCCACAGACCTGGGGAAAACAGCTGTGCGCATGTGTATAAGTGAGAGAGAGTGAGAATAAAACAGGGCGGAGAGAAAGACTAAGAGGAGAGAGATGAAAGGACGATGTTGATAACATGACTGTGTCTCCTGGCTCCAAGTCTAATTAACACTCTGGCACACATGAGTTGGATGAAGACAAATTGGACTGGGAATGTTTGTGTATGTGTGAGTATGTGTAGGTGTACAGGGAGGAGCTGCTCAGTCATCAGTGACTGTCAGGAGGAGGTGAGGATGAGGATGGCCTCGTCTGGAGGTAAGAGTGTCTGGTGCAGCGATGAAGATGGATGAGAACAGAGGGCATGGAACCAGGGTAGAGGTGTTTGTGTGTGTGTTGTGTGGGCATGGAGTAAGGAAAGGGAGCTTGACCAATGAGGCAGCACTGCTCCGGTCAGAACGCTACAGACACAAATCCATGTTCTGTGTCATTAAGCCCACTAGAGACATAAACATAATGCAGAGATAGATAGTGTGTGAGTGTGTGTGTGAGAGAGAGAGACACACACACACACATACACACAGAGAGAGTTAAGCATACTGTAGTTTTAACCAATACATTTAAAGGTACTTTGTGACATGGTGACTGATAACAGCCACTTCACTACTCAATAAAGTTCCGTCCGTCCGTCCGTCCGTCCGTCCGTCCGTCCGTCCCTCCCTCCCTCCCTGTGTGCTTCGCAGGCTCAGACATAACTTGTTGACCCCTGACACTTTCATCGTTGCTCCTGTGTTCATTATCAAGGTTATCTGGTCCACTCTGACACAGTGATTGCTCTGTGTCAATCGCCAGAGTCATTGTTCCACCCCTGACATAAATGGCTTGTGGGGCACCACTGTTATACTCTTGTGAGAGACTCAATGAATGAGAAATCCATTCTCAGTACACCTTCACTGCGGTGGCTCTAGAACATACCATAACGTGGACAGCACATTAGAGATGAAAATACAGGTAGTCCCCGGGTTACAATGTTGATCCGTTCCTACGGTCGCGTCGTAACTGAATTTCGTGTAAGTCAGAACATACGTAAATAATGTACATAAATAACATACTGTAAGCACTTGTCCTATCCTAACACCTATCCTAACACAGTAATTACCAAAAAACACATATAAAATACGTTTAATAATGAAAGGAAATAGCAGCGTAACCGTGTATTCTTCCGCCGTGCACACCAAACACGAAAAAAGGCTTTATACAGTAAATGGGAGATGTGTCGTAACCACAAAACATCGTAACTCTGGGACGACATAACCCGGGGACTACCTGTATTGAGAGATATTGCAATAGGTTTCCCAATATTGTTTTGTGATACTATGCTGATTGACAAAGTATTATTCTTATCATTTTATAATAAAAAGTTTACATGTAAAGACAGTGGTTCATTTTGATTGTGCTTAAACCCCCATCTGCTAGATATCAGTGGTGAGATCTAGACTCTTCCACTTCAATGTGAGCAAGGGCACATAACTATATTTAACTTTAGCAAACACACCTGCTTTCCTATTTTTTATTGCAATATGTAATGTTACTTCCAGTATCACAATATATTGAAGTATAACTCCAATATCATAATATATATTGTATAGTCAGGAGCTTGGCAATACACAGTCCTAAATATGATTTAGTAATATTCAGACTGAAGTTGTGCTAATCAGTCAAAAGTACAGCACACTGAAATGACGTTGCATAAAAGTCTACTATTAATATTTCATGTATTTACATAACAGCACCAGTTACTCTCACCATAGTATACATTTGCTTAAGTAGTGTAGCCATCCTATTTAGTCAAATTTGCTGGTTTGTTTGGGTATTACAGTGAGGCTAACATTGTGGTATCAACTGCATCTATTTAATGTCTATTGCATTTAGCAATATTGGTTTTTTATCTTTTTAACAAGCTCAAAATTCAGAGGATCCAGTGATATTCTGAGAGTTGGGGTTAGGAGGTTACATTAGGGTTACATTTTATTAAAATTGATATAAATATACTGGTTTTGGAACATTTTTGTCTATGACAGGTCCTGTGAAACTGTATTTTGTAGCATGAAAGGTCTAAAAGAGACGTAAACATGTTGTCTCTCTTGGAAAGTACAAACATTCAATATTAATACTCAAGTCTTTCAAAAGAATACTTAAATACAATACTCAAATAACATGACTAAAGTGGTTTCCACCTTTAAGAGTGACAAGAATAAGGCAGATGTGCTGAGCTCCAGTGACGGAAGTTTAAACTTCTTGCTACAACTTGGAAAAAACCAACACAAGTCAACAATGCAAGTCCAGACAATTTATACACTTCCAAACACTAATACAAACTTCCAGGATTTATCAGTAAGTCTCATCCAGAAATCCTCTGAGGTGGAGCTAGACTCATAGCCTGCTAAAGAAGCATGGCCTAAGCATCATGTGACGCAGGTAGTGTGAAGCTCTGAGATGTTGCAGTCTGACAGCTTATGATTTTCTCATTTCCAGACAGAGTGGCTTTGTGTCATGGTGGTTGCCACAGTGAGCGGCATTGCTCGGCAGAATCTAACCCAGACTGTGCGGCATCCCATGAGCACAGATCACTATTAAACTGTGACCCAATTAATTTCATCTCCTCTCGCCACATGCAGACATGAAAGACCAGCCACCACCAGAGGAGAGGAGAGGGTGAATTTTCACATTTCATCACGTTCACATTCGACTTTCTATCTTGGGAAAAAAAATGCAATTACACGGCTGTGGTTGTGAGAATAGGGCACGAAGGGGGCGAGACTGGGGCCGGGTGGCAGCCTGGACTGTGGCTCCATGCTAATAGGCATTTGTTGTGTTTACTACAAGCCAGGTCTCAGAAGAGTACAGAGAAGACATCAAGGCAGTATTTCAAAAGAGAAGATTTCTCAATCAGATACTTAAAGCCAAATATTGACGTTTATCCAACAGGAATGTGTCTTTGTCTCCGCATGTTTGATAGTCCTGAAGTCATCAGTCTAATGGAGAAAGCCTTCTTTGTGAAATATTGTGAAATAAGTCAAATAAGTCAAATAATTGGACACACCTTCTCATTCAATGTTTTTATTTATTTATTTTTTCCCTACATTGTAAATGAATACTGAAGTCATCCAGACTGAGTGAACACATAAGGAATCATGTAGTAAACTTAAAAGTGTTAAACAAACCAAAACATGTTTTAGATTTTAGATTCTTCAAAGTAAACACACAACTGATGTCTCATTAAGAGGCAAGAAATGCAAGTCATGAACTCTTGACAAGGCACAGCTGTTAACTGAAAGCCATTCCAGGTGACTACCTCATAAAGCTGACTGAGAAAATGCCAAGAAAGCTGCATCTAAGCAAGAGGTGCCTACTTTGAAGAATGTAAAATATAAACATATTCTGGTTTGTTTAACACTTGTTTGTTTACTAAATAATTACAGATGTATTTATTCATAGTTTGGATGACTTTAGTATTAATCTACATTGCAGAACATTTTTAAATCATGAAAAACCACTGAGTGTCCAGAGACTTCCAAACATTTTTTACAGACTGGGACTGTACCTTATGTCTTAGCAGAGACTGGGTTAACAGAGTCACAAGCATTAGATCTGTAATAAGGAGTAACACATGACATTGCACTTCAAGAAATGTGCATTGAGGAGAATTGACAACGCATTGTGAAGAAACAATGTGGTATAAGTATGTCAATTATAGCTTTGTTTGAACATCACAATGCACAAACAACCATCACCAATCCACTCCTGCACAAATCAAGTCACACTCTCCCAACTTCAGATCTAATTTTTTAGTAAGTTACCCAAAAACAAGAATGAAGTTATAATTTTTCTTTATTACAATTTTGTTCAACCCACATTAGTTCACACACTAGTGTAATTGAACCATATGACAAGATGTCAAAGCATAAAAACAGTCATGTTGAGCAATGCTGTCAAGTTTCATGAAATTTCCTAGCTTGAAACTCTGCTAGTTTTTGATTGTTGTTGATAGACGAAGTAAAATGAAGATATGAGCTGATTTAAATTTGAAGTAAAAATGGGTCTGCAGCATTTTGAAAAGAGGAACAGGGATACCAAACATCAACATGGTAATCATTTTAAGGTGGCATATTAAGACAAAAATAGTCAAAATAGTCTAGGACTCCCTTGATGATGAAGACATATATTTGCTTATTGATGCTTACCAACATAGACATGCATTCATTATACATTTAGGATGCTAATTGCATCACTGGCAAGTCATAGCTTCGTCCAAAGCTCTAAGTGCTTATGAAAGTGCCTCTAATGCTAAAGCACATGGAGAAGCCTTCCACTTCATTCTAAAGAAGCTTGATGCAAAGACACATTAAAAAATTGCAAGTTAAACAAAATAACCACAGACGCATGCACAGCTGCCAAATGCTTTAGCATAAGCAGTTGGAGCAAGTTGTGTTGGCCACATCACGATGCTAACATTGCTAACGCCTCTCCTTGCGTCAGCACAGCAGATTAATGCACTGTTTTTAGCCAATGCTGCCTGATGGAAAAACACACCGACTAGTAGCCCTCTGACCACAGTG
Organism: Crenuchus spilurus; assembly: GCA_036984385.1. Taxonomy (NCBI): domain Eukaryota; kingdom Metazoa; phylum Chordata; class Actinopteri; order Characiformes; family Crenuchidae; genus Crenuchus; species Crenuchus spilurus. The sequence continues at coordinate 42,490 of BRDA01006866.1, forward strand.
AAGTTAATATTGCTTTATTATCATTCCTGCTTCTCTCCTGTGAGGAGTACTGAGTAGAGTCCAACAAAACTCAATGGCATGAAGCAAGTAGCCAAACCGTCAGACATGAACAGACAAAAATCATCTGCTTCTGCTCAGAATGCATTGGCTTCCTTGTCTGTTTTATGTTTGCCCTTAAGGCAAGAAAGGCAGTAAAGGGAAGTGAGCCCCTAAACACAACATGTATGCTTTATCTTAGCTTTGACAGGGAGGGATACTGTAGAATGGGCAGTGCTTTAGGGACATTTCTGTAGTCTGCAGCCTGGAATGCATGATCCGATAGACAGGATCAGTACTGGCATTGATACTGACCTTATTAAACAGAATGGACACTGGTCAGATATGACTGATCCACTGTTTCTTTGTCATGGTTGTGATGAATTTGCAATTTTAGAACTCTGGTGTATGCAGTTCTCTATGGTGCATTGGTACATAAGCCTCTACTATACACCCCTCAAAAGTTCCAGTACATTGGGAATTTTGATGACCACATGCTTTTATTTCTGAAGAAAATTATTTTGTCTAGCTGAGTCTATGATAAAATCCACACATGCTGCTGTTCCAAACACTCAATCTTCTGTGGTAGAAGGGTGAGGTAGGACAGAGACACAATTTTTTTTGGTGAATTTGCTCGTCTTCCATCAGTTGGTGACAGTGAGTTTAGAGGCTTTGGTAGAGTTGTTCAGTCTCCACCACAAGTTTAGCATTAATCAGCGTTTCAGAGATCGCTAACTTTGAGGGATGTTCCAGAGCCGCCAAACTGAAGGTGTCCTTCATACGCGGAGTACATCCAAGGGCAGAACAGTGGTGCCCTACGAGCCATCAATGCCAGATGGGAACAACAACTCAGACGAGTGGTACAAAGCAATCAACATATCACAGTGGACAAGCTAACCTATATAATGAACACAGGAGCAAAGAGGAAAGTATCGGGGATCACCATTGTCAAACACTGTCACATCCGAGCCTGCCGAACAGACGCATGGTTAAGGCACCACTATTGACCAAGGTTTATCAGTGTTACCTACCGTAATTGGACACTGATGGATTAAAAAAACATTCTCTGACAAATCCAGGTCTGTGCTGCATAAAGTTGGATGGACGGTGGTGTAAACACAGCCAAACACATGAGAACCGCATCCAATAGACAACTGTGGGCCAAATGCATGTTGGTGGTGGCAGTGTACATGTCTGGGGGATGTTTTCCTGGCAAGACCCTGGAGCACTAATACCACTCCATGAGTCTCTGAGCGCCAACATGTACTTTGCAATCCTAGTAGATCATGTGCTGATATTCTTTCCTGATGGTAATAATACCTATCAACAGTGTAAAGCATCACCTCACTATGCAATGATGGTGCATAAGTAGTTTCAGGACCACGACAATGATTTGGTGTCCTTCCCTGGCCTGCTACCTCACTTGATCTCAATCCACTGGAGCACATCTGGCAACACTTGAATTGCAAGGTTAGCTGTGCTGATCCAAAACCACACAATTTGAGAGACTTCAGTGCTCTGCTGCTGGAGGAATGGGCATGAATGCCTCTGGATGCCTTTCATCACCTTATACAGTCTATGCAATCTCACTATCTATCTCACTAGTGTCATCTGAGGCAAGGGTGACTATTCTCACTATTAGGTAGGTGGTAATAATATTCTGATATGACTGTGTGCGTGTGTGTGTATGTATATATATATATATATATATATATATATATATATATATATATATATATACACACACACACACACAAGTGTGGTGTGGGTGTGTGTGTATATGTGTGATACTCAGAATAGTGAAAGTTCAAATAAGGGCTCAAAAAAATTTCACCAGCGCATCACTAGCTCAAAATTCCACACCTCTAGTGGAGGAGCTCCACCTCTGGGCTAGTTTAAAAAGGGTTACTGAGAGTTTCCAGATTATGCACCCTTTTTCATTTAGTGTCAGCAGTCAGAAGAGGAAATTCTGTGGCAGTGTTATAATATCCCTAGGGCTCTGTCCACAACAGAGTGAGGCTACACACTGCAAAAAAGATAGCATTTAACACACAGACGTGCGAGTTCACCTTCACAGCACTGACATCGAAGGAAGCCAAATACTTCAATCAACACTGCGCTCCAAATGACCTCAACAAGCTGCGACACCATTTCACAATGGTATCAATTTCAGATAGGGGGCAGGAAGAGAGAGAGGGAGAGAGAGAGAGAGAGAGAGAGAGAGACAGAGAGAGACAGAGAGAGAGAGAGCGCGAGAGAGAGAGCAGGAGCGGGACAGTGAGACAGAATGCTGTGCGAGTGATACACTGAGGGATGTGCCTGTGGTCGGGACATGTTTCTGAAGGGTTCATCCCAAGAGCATCATGGGCAGAGGATCAGCAGTAGAGTGATGGGCTCCATTACAAACAGTGGTGGTTACCCCAGAGTGCTCCTCGATCTGCCCTGTCTAATGGCCCATAATATCACTTTACACCCTGTCCCAGCTCTTTATGCTGCCTCCCAACATAACCCTGTCATGAAGCCACTATAAAAACAGATATATTTCTTTATTACTTCTTAACGTATTGCCGTGGCTATCTACTGAGCACAAAGAAAGCTAATCTTAGAAAGCCCGCCCTCTCCCGCGCTGGAGGCACAGACACCGAAGCAGTTATTGCCTTGAACTGTCGCCAGCTTCCCCTGCCATTCATTCCCAACACAATGGATGTTTTATTATAATCAAATGAATACAATATCTTCCCATAAATACCCTACTTAAAAAGTCATTTTCTCTGCCTGCAATATGTTTGAGTGTCCATCACGCCGCAAGCACAGAGGTGCGGCATGTTTAATTCAGATCCAGTGCAATTTACACGCTCATCATTCAGCTCACTCACTTGCAGCAACACACACACACACACATATATATATATATATATATACACACACAGACACACGCTCTCGTGAGATTCCTCTACCATGGAGGGCACACAAATACCTACCTGCAATCCAGCCTTACTCTAGCACCGAAAGAGGTGCATCATCCCTGTATTTATCTCCCAGAAACATGTAGTATTCATTACAGGCCTGCACTCCGGCACTCCATTTCCACTGTGCCAAAGATAGAGGTCTCACAGCAGATCAGCGTACAGATAGAGAAAGTTATTAAAATACATTTCAGCCTTGGAGGCGGGATGCTCTGGATGACTACCTGGGCTATGGTATTAAAGAAACGCACCAAGATGCAAGGCTAGATCCATTTTTGTTGACCATAACTACATACAGTCCACCAGCAAAAAATGCAGTGTCGAAAGGCTAAGAACCAAACTTTTTCCCCATCAACAGTGGTCTATGGTCCATCGGAGACAGTATTATGTGAACACTGAGGGAATAAAATGCTGTAATAAGGCTAGGTTTGGGTAAATAGAAACAAAAGCCAGGTTCAACACCAGTAAATTACTAATATTTTCAACCTCATTTTCAGCACAAGGTCTTTTCATTCCTGCAAACGGTGACCAAACACCAATTTAGTCTTATACCCCACACTTTCAGCATCAGTATGGCCCCTTTTTAATCCCATTTTATATCCAAGTGAACTCAAATTGCATATATAGTTAACACTCTTATACAATCTGCATCAGCAGATGTTTCGATCCATAGCTCAACAGCAGGTCCCCATATCGCTCACACGAAACACAAGCAGAAGCTTGGCCCTGGGGGCGGGTTTGAGGGGAGCATTAGGTCAAGGGAATCCAATCTCACACAGAGACAGGCAGACAGGCAGGCAGATACACCACCGCCATCCAAGAATAACCCCGGAGGTACCCATGAATGAAATGACAGGATTACAGGTGCATTAGAAAGCCTGCCGAGATGCCTGATAATGCTGTTTATGGTCGAGCTTCATGCCGCTAGCAGGGAAGAGTCAAACTGTTCATCTAATGAAAATATGGACGAGCTTTTCAGAGTCGCCAAGCAGAAAATTCCAAAACACGGGTCGGGCATCTCTGCGGTGCGGTGGAGGTTGACAGGACACAGTAGGAAAATTAGCATCAACGCTAAGATAAATCCTTGTTGAAAAAGATGCTAAAAGGGGGCGGCCACATAGCACCATGATAGGCTCACTAAGGATGGGATTATTGTTGTGTCAACAACCCCCACAGATAATAGTAATTACTGTCCGTGGTTCAGACTCCTCTGACGAGAGAAAGGCAATGGCTTAGCTGACAGCCAAGGCCTAATTACCATGAACCCGCCAATTACCAGCTCTATTTCATTATTTATATACCAAGCAAATAAAAAAAGGCTTGTGTAGCCCAGAGCACCAACACTGGTGACAGCTGTGCACAAGCATCTAAAGAGAGAAAGTGCTTGTGAACACATCCTCACCCTTACCAAAAACAAGTATAGGTCGAGTACATGTTAAGTATACTTAAGTATAATAAAAGTATTTCCCTTTAGTGTACTTTTATTTAGTAAGTACACTACAAGTTTACTTGCTTGGGACTAAATTGGCCCACTTTAAGTTCAAGTACATACAAAGTAAACTGGAAAGATACTCTATACTTTTATAATTGTACTCTAGTTATAGAGAATCCTTCCAGTTTACTTTATATGTACATGAACTTAAAGTGGGCCAATTTAGTCCCAAGTAAGTAAACTTGTAGTGTACTTACTAAATAAAAGTACACTTGGGGAAATACTTTTATTATACTTAAGTATACTTAATAACGTACTCAACGTATACTTTTTTTTGGTAAGGGCAGATCTGATGGCTTGCAATCACGGCAAAGTCATTTAGGGCGTTTCTTCATAGCTCATGAAGGGCAATTGGAAGGAGTGACAAAGCAGTCCCCCGGCATGACTGAAAACATGCGTGTCTCCTCTTCCTGCTTAGCTGATGACTTCCTATGGCGTCCGTTCAGGATATAATAGTCATATCCTCCCTCCCTCTCAACTGCTCCCAACAGGAAAATGTTCATTCATATCAGTGTACGACAACAACAACAACGCTGTGTTTTCTGGAGCACCAGCCTCTATCTCTGCAGCGTAGAAAGGCAGTTACAGAGGTGGCAATTTATGTTCTCTAAAACCTTTAAGTCTCTGTGGCAGTGAGATGAAAAGTACCACTGCTATCACAGGCCAGCTTGTTGTGCAGGAGAAATATAGAAAGTCATCTCAGCAGTCTCAGTACAGTGAGATGGGCCATTATTCAGCCTGAGAGCAGAACTCAGACCCAGTCCTGATGCAGACAGAAGTTAAACACACTCCTGCTACGAAAGCCCAAAGATTTCACTCCTGCAAAGCAAGACGCAAAGACGACAGACATGAATAATATGCAATAATGTATACAAGCTGAAAATAATACATATATAAGCATTATGAGCGCTAGCTGCTTTTGTGTGTGCGCACAAAGCTCAGCTCGACTTTGACATGAAAATGCTGCTCCGCTACTCTGGGCTTTCTGTGGCGATCACTTTGGAACAGCTCAGCAATGTCCTTTTGTTTCAGCACACAAAAAAACACAAGCTTTCGATTTTTATGCCCCCAAATATTGCTGATGTGTGAAGAACTGGTTTTGCGGTACATGATCAGGATTATGCAAGGGGCACATGAGAAAGAGAAACCCGATCAGAAGCAAGGGAACAGCACTTCTGCACTGGCACAAACCACACAGTCACTGCTCACATGCTGATCACCCTCACAGATAATGTTCCTCATAACATTTCAAGTTCAATCTGTGCATTCTTCTGCCTACTCCTCGCAACATCACAACCCCTTCTCAGGCCCAAAGAGCCATTTGCAAACATTCATGTTCCAGTGGTAAATACAAAAGAAAGAAAGATCCCGAGGATAACGTGGGTTGTGTAAGACTGGCTGTAGCATCACTTGATGCATGATCTGTCTTCAACCGAAAGCCTTGAACCAACATTCTGCTGAGGGCCGATATGAGTGCCATCTGTTTATGATGTGTACTCTGTGTCTCTGGCTGTGTTAAATCTCTCCATATCTAAAGCTTTGCCAGGCCCTAAGAGTGCCTCACGGCTCCCTAATTCAAACATAGTGAAATAGGCTCATGTTCCTGTTCGCTAAGCATTACACTGAGCAAGCGCTTCACACTCAAAAACCAGCAAACTGTTCTCTCAGAGTTCACGATTTGTACAAAGAGATCCTGCCGGTGAGTGCCAAAGTGCTTAGCATTTAGATAACATTTGTGCAGGAAGGGACGAGCTCATGGCAGCTTGAGTGAGGGGCGTCGGCAGCCCCGAAGGCCGGATCTGGTCCTGCAGTGCCCTGGCAAGGAGGGACGCAGCCCAGGCTGCCGTGACAGCTTGGAAGCTTGCAGGGGGTGATGGGATACTGGCGGAGAGGAGCTCATATTGGGCTGAGGGAAGGGTAGGGGGGAAGAGGTGTTTTATAATAACTCCCACCCTGCCGAGTGCACAGTTGCTCATGGAACACTGAAAACTACGAGGAAAACAAAAAAAAACGTATGACCAGCAGAATGTGTGTGGTTTCCTAGTTAATTGAGTTAGAGATGAATTTGGCCTTGATTGATACACAGCACCTGATGCATATTCCAAAGATCTAGAAGCTAGGAGAGTACCGTTAAGATAGCAGTCTGTAGTGATGAAATTTGGATGCTTTTAATGAATTATACAAGTGTCGATATGGGGTAGGAGTGGTGTCAAGACAAATTATGCGCAGCCTATAAAGTCGAAACATTCCAGCTTGTTAAACTTGTTGACATGACAAAAATTACACCAATTAAGCAAAAACCCAGAATAATTATGTTCAAAAATGTCCAAAAGTAAAAGTGCTAAGAAGGCTGTTAGAACAAAACCAACACCACACTTATTTGTAATGGTGAATACGGTGCACATGTGCAGTGCTCAAACCTGGAATAATGAGTTTCACCTGATACGACTTGCGCGTGGCTTAAGGCCATAATTTTATTTCATTTTTTTATAGAAACATTTATACTCTGACAAAGTCAAGCACCTCAGCCTGACTAAAATGGTTCATTTAAAATTTACCAAAGTATTTACGTCTTAACCTTCCACTAAGAAAGGCTGTGGGGGGGGAATCTGTTGGAGCAAAGAGTGCTCTGAATGTAATTTACATTCTTCCAGCCTTCTGTCTGGGGCCAAAGCTTCATTTACCAATTAGATTAACAGTAGGGGGGGAGCTCTACTGTGGAGGGGATTGTCACCTGTCAAACACAGTCACATACACACACAGCCCAAAACACAGAGCGGAGAAAGAAAAAAAAAAGAAGTTCACGTTGTTCACGTTCACTCCTGCTGACTTCACTCCCCACAACATGATGATTAGCTGAGGGGCCAAACCCCTACTGAGCCCCCCTGGAGGAGTGACTGACAGCTCTGACCCCAAGTGGATATGCAAGACATGAGAAACTACATCGAACTGCACTGCTGGGGCTCGAGGGAGAGCAGGCCTAGGTGGCATGTAGGAGGCAGCAGAACAGAACATGGACTGGGAGGGAAAGAAGCGTTTAAATCTGTGATGCAAATCTTCTTCAGCATTTAAAAACTCTCACACTCCCAGCCTGCTTAACAAGGGCTGAGGCACCACCTGGTAGAGAGAGGCAGGCATGTCCCATCCTTTACTATCGTGACAACACTAATACCACTGGGCTTAACAGCCTAGTAGAGAGAGGGGGGAGAGAGTACAAGAACAGAAAACAGACCCAAACAAGCTGGAGATTAAAAAGCAACAGCATGTAGAAGAGATCTTCCGGCTCACAGGCAGGTAGGCTTTACTCATAGTGACATATGGACAGACCTGTGTGGGCAATATCACAAAACTATAATGTCATGATATTAAAGACATTTTCAGAATACGTGACAGGGCTGGGCAGTGCCTACCTGACACATGACTACAGGAGAACATTACAATGGATGATGACACTATGGTGGGGGTTGGAGGGGGGCAGTGGAGGTCTAAAAAAGAGCCTGTATGTCACAGACTGACGTTTTGAGACTATGGTGTTAGTTCTATCAAAACCTCACTGCATAGGGTTAGTAATGGTCTTGTTGACTACTGATGTCAGGATTCAAACATATGACAATAGGGCAAGTTAGTTAGCTACCTTACTTGAGGCCCCCACCTAAACTCTTTTAAATACAACATGAACTTCATCACCATTCATGAAACCCTGATTATGATACCCGTGATATATCCATAAAAGCTAATTGTGGCATCATTTATCATCATAATTATCAGATAACATCATAATCAGCCACCCCCTGGACAGATAGTCAGGGGTATGTAATGGCGATGGCATCAAACCAGCAACTCCATCAACTCACTCACTCACATAGTGGATATCTCTCTCTGTACTCAGTAGAAAGAAGAAGAGAGAAAGGAAAGAGAGGAAAAGCGTTCCAGAAAACAACTGATGCATCCTGTAAGAAAAAGATAAACCAGACTGCAACAATCCAAATCTACGGAAGCTCTACATCATCCTTCATTAAAACGCATCACTGCAAGAACGAAATGCCTGTGAAATCCTAAAGACAAGCTTATTATTTACTCTGCTTAATTCATTCCACTTTAATTGCATTTCTTTTAGTGATTGTCACAAAGCAGCTGGGACTCCTAATGACCAAGCCAGTAAAAAGACCCCACAACCTGCCCTCCAAAAAAAAGAAGGTGGCTGGAAATGTTTCATGAACCAAGATGTTGTTGATGTCAAATGGAAGGCATGTATTTCTATCGCTACGTTTCTCCAAAAATGTATCATTTCATCACAGCAGCTCATTTTTGCATTGCATGAAAATTTACTGATGATCACCAAGGACCAAGTGCTCAACATTTGCTTGAATGTTCACCTTTCACTAGACGTCCAGATAACCAGAAGACAGTTATGCTTGAAACAGATTGAGATAAAAGAGGAAGAGGGTGACCAAGAACATGATGGAATGATTCCATCAGAAAAATCATGTGCAGTCCATTAAGAAGCCTGAAACAGAAGACAGCAGCTGCTGGAGAAACACTATCTGTATGGTCACCAGGAACAATCAACTTGACAGCACTTAATAATAATAAAATCTTGACTTACATCAAAAGGTAACTGATGTTTTCCCCTTTTCTGTAAAGTTACTATTTAGGAGATGCTTGTTTATTTTGGACATTGACAATGTGTTTCTACCATCATGTAGAGGATGACTTGAAATACTCACACTGATTGGATGTAAAAAAAAAAAGAAGTTTCTATGATAATGACCCTAATTATCCTATTAATCCTGGCGATCCCAAAAGACGACACCTGCCACAAAATTGCTCTGTGGAACAAATGAAGCATCCGTAAGCATGTCAAACTTGATCTCAACTTTTTTTTTAGAAAATATCATCTAAACAGCAGCACTTCAGTAAAGACAAAGCAGGACACATTCTAGCGTGTTGGGCAATCATTCTGACTACATTCTCTGCCTGCCGTCACAGTGTCGATGAGGAAGGAAGACTAAGCCTGCAGCCCTGTAGCCATTAAGCTGGGGTGGCAACCTACAGAGTGGGAGGGGGGTACAGAGACAGAGAGACAGAAAAAACCAAAGATGGGGAGAGAGAGAGAGAGAGAGAGAGAGAGAGAGAGAGAGAAGACTAAGGTGTGCAGCAGGTGAGGGAGGTCAGCGTGTCTCTCTCTGTGATAAGCGCCCCCACCCTCCCTGGAGAGCTGAGTGAGGATGTGACAGAGAAACAATAGAAGGCGGTTGAGCTTTAACGAGCTCTGAGAGTAGAAGGGGCGAGAGGGAGAGAGAGAGAGAGAGAGAGAGAGAGAGAGAGAGAGAGAGAGAGAGAGAAAGTGAGCAGGAGAGACACTGCTAATTATGGTTCCCCCCTTTTTTCTCTGACCCCCCCCCTTCATTTACCTTTCTTGGTGTCCCTTAACCCCCTTTCTCTCTCTCTCTCTCTCTCTCGATGGGGGTTTATCCTGGCTGTGCTCCAGCAGAACTGAGAAAATTACTCAAATTTGCCATCCTCAGAATATGTGTGGTTGTGGAGAGGGGGGTGAGTGAGTAAAAGAGGGAGGTGGGGGAAAGAATTGAGAAGTGCAGATCAAGATGGAGAGAACAAGTGATTGAGAAAGAGGGATATAAATGAAGTAAAAGTGCAAAAGATGGAGGGGGTGGAGGAGGAAGGGAGTGAGCCAGAGTTAGCTAAGACTGCCAGAGTTAGCACTAAAAGATATTTCCACAGCTTGGCAAGTTTGGTCACTTGGAGAGGGTAAACTCCAGGACAATTAGCATTTCAATACCTTTCACTGGAGAATTTATATCACCAGCTACACACCTAAAACAGCTCTCCCACACACTCGAAAATAAAGCATTCGTAATGGTTCTTGGCACTGTTGTAAGAGTGAAACCTTTACATTGTGTGGAGGTTCTTTACACTTCAACAGCCAGGTTATTTAGGGAATCAGAAGTGGTTCTTCCATGGCATCACTCCAAAGAACCCTGCTTGGCACCTTTTATGAGGGTAATTTCACCCTCTGTCACAGATACTGTCACTGCATTCACAATGTTTTCATAGAAGCTTTAGGTAGACATAGTTATTTGTGAGTCTATTTTTGTTCTGGACACCAACAGTGCTGGTCCATCAGAGGAGGCCATGGAGACTGAGCTACCACAATTTGAGCCTCCTCTAAACAAATTCATAATGATTAAATGGGGTGTTAGTTTTTAATCAGTCAAAAACTAAACTGATTAATCACTTCTGCTAAAAAACTCAGAAGGGAGGTGAAAAACCTTGATAGCTGAATAAGACTAATAATAATAACTAATCATTCTGTGTAATCTATGTTGTGTCATCTCATGAACCAATTAGCTTTGATGAACTGTATAACAAGTGTTGCGCTGGTATAGATTTTTTCCTACCATGTTAATAATACGTGTCCCCCGTGGTGTGTCGGTTTACTGTGACATTCTTGGGGTATCAAGTTTTAATCCATCACTGTACACTAATCCTTCTGTTAATTGCAGAACAGTTCTACATCATCAAATCTGCGTCAGTTGTTAATTCAAAATGTAGTTTGGATTTCAAATCTAGTGATTTGTGATCCTTTATTCAGACAGAAATCTCTGGTAGGAATGACACCACTTAATGAATAAAAGTCAAGCTAGTTATTTGACTTGCTGTTAATGGAATTTTGATTAGCTTATTGGGGAGAGTCAACGTATTCAGAAAGGAAGTGGAACAGAGAAAGAAAAACAAGTTACGTATACAAGATGAAGGTCAAGATGATGTGTGTATTTTTGTCAAATGATTCTAGCAGCAAATCTAATTATTTATGAGGCTGGGTTCAGTATCAAATAAACAATTGTGAAAGGATCTTTCTGCTTCAGTGAGTAAATGACACCTCTTGTAAGTCCTAAATATAAAAGTTTGTGTCTTGGATCACAACTCAAGTCTTGACCTTCACTAAAATCAGCCTGTGGCAGTTTACATTCAACTAGCTCTAGTCTGCTGACCTTCAAAAACCTACAGTTTAGCCAAAATGTGTGCAAGAATGATGTTAAATGTCTTTACATACATTGATTGTGTTGTGTTTAAACCTCCAACTGCTAGATAAGTGTTCTTATATATCCTCAGCCACTAGAATCTTCCAGTCCAACATAAACAAGAATGCACTGCTGACAGCTTTCCTAATATTTCGTTGAAAAAACGGATATCACCTTGCTAACAGTATTACAATACATTACAATATGCTGAATTGTAACCCTTGTTTCATGATCCATATTGTATCACTAGTTTCTTGCCAATGAACAACTCTAGTCTTTAGGTTTCAATACACCAAGGATGCAGAACCGAGGGAAAGTCTAGAAGAATTTGTTAATTTCTCTTCTCTGACAACACCTACACCTAGTAATCCCCTGCTGAGTCCAATCGTGTGCTTGAGCAAGAAAATCACTAAACAGCGCAACAATCTAGACCTCCTATCTGGAGTTCCCCAACCCTGCTTTACTCCATCCGGGCAGCCGTGGCCTGGTGGTTAGGGATTTGGTCTTGTGATCGGAAAAGATCTCAAGGCTCATGACTGAAGGGGCCTTGAGCAAGGCACCTAACCCCCAACTGCTCCTGGTTGCAATGGATAGGGCTGCCCACCGCTTTGGGCACATGTTCTCACAGCCTAGTGTGTTCAGTAGTGTGTGTGCGTTTCACTGCATGGATTGATTAAATGTGGAGGTCAAATTCCGTTTTGTGCCATCACACTGGTAAAGTTGAATCTAATCTCTCCTTTGTTATGTTCAAGGAGATCAGACTCGTATTTCAGGCAGTGATGAAAACGCGTGAACGCCTAGAAAAAGCTACTTACAATGTCCAAAACATTTTTGTAAACAATATAAATTTACTCTTAAAGGTGCAACAGATTTGTAGTTTTTCCAGTATTTCACATTTTATAAAACAGAAAAAACAGTCTGGAGTCAGGACTCCAGGACTGGAGTCAAAAATAACTACAGCAGAATCAGGTACAAATTAAAGGTAGTGATAAACTCTGTGACAGGAAACACACTGCCCCAGTGACATCCAGTTCCTTTTTTCCCCTGAGCGTGCATACACCAATTAGCCACTTTATTAAATCAGACTCCTTATATCTACACTCACTGTCCATTTTTGCAACTCCACTTACCATATAGGCACCCTTTGTAGTTCTACAACCTGAACATGTTATACCCAGTCTCTTCTCTCAAAGGCAAGAACTAAAGCCAGTGTAGTGATACTGCGAGTCCAGCCAATAAAACTAGAAACACAATCCAGGGAGTCTCTCTTTGGGTGTGTGTTTTGAGTGAGTGACTCTTCTGTTGTAGGTGTAGGAGAGCATTGTGTTATATGCAGACGCTAGCAGGTGTGTGTGTGTGTGCGCACACGTGTTCCCTGTTGGAACGGAAAAGAAGAGAGACCCCAGCCGGACTCTTCAATCACACAAAGCCCCAGTAGCCGCAGGCAAACTCTACCAATTAGTTGCACACTGCATCTGACCCTACCTTCATTAAAGTGCACACACACGCGCGCACACACACACACACACACAAACACACATATACACACACACACACCTGACCCTGACTTCATTAGAGCATGGGGGCAGTTAGTCTGACAGTCTAGAGAAGACAAAATCCTTTTTGCACACACACACACACACACACACACACACACACACACACACACACACACACACTCATCAGTGGCAGAGGTGACCGGAGCAGCATCATGTTCACACATAACATGCTGACGGCAACAGGTGCAGTGGCTGGCGGCCATACAATCATCAGACAAACAGACACCTTAGAGCTGACTCCAGACAGGGCAAGTGAAGGGCTGGGGTGGCTAAAGGACGGGCAGTGGGTGTAGGCAATCAGTGGGCAGTGTGGGGGGCTGCAAGCAGAAAGGGGTTGGGTTGATTTCATTTTACTGTCCCTATGTCATTGAAGCTAAGAACATACACATAACCTGACTGTTGGACTGGACTGGACTGTGTGTGTGTGTGTGTGTGTGTGTGTATTCAGATTTGTTATGATGGTCTGGAAGGCTTAATTAGTCAGTGCATTAGAATATTCACACTGCAAAAATAGAGGAACACATCTGATTATCATGCACAGTAATGGGGAAATTTCTTTTGAAGACCTGTGAATGCCTGCTGATGGATTGCTGTGCTCTGGATGTGTGGATACAGTGGGGTCCAAGAGAATGAGACTTAAAATCTGGAAATAAACAACATTTAAAAATTCTGGGGAAAAAAACCTAAAACTAAGAAAAAGTGATGATGAAGAAATATTCACCATTCTGCAGTATGTCTGGACACTATTTAAACCGAAGCTAATTTGCACCATTGACCTTGGTAAGGCTTCTGAAGAAGGTCAGATTTCTTTGTGTTGTATCTCTTCCATTGAAGCACATGTTTAATCAACATTCAGGATACCTTAATCTTCTTATATGATTCTTACAAACATCGTTTGAGTGCACACTGATATTAAAGATATCAAATATTTAAAGAATTTAAAGAATTCACTCAAATTCAAATACAAATAACACACAGATGAGCTAGAATATTATGACGACTCACAAAAGTGGTCAGTAGCTACCAACAGTTGATTCTAAATTCCCCTGATCTTAATCCAACTGAGCATCTGTGAGATCTGCTAGAACAACAAGTCTGATCTACAGAGGCTCCACCTCACAACTTGCATTGAAAGGATCTGATTTTTGTGACAGATACTACAAAACACCTTCCGAGGTCTTGAAAAGTCTATGCCTTGGTGGGTCAGAGCTGTTTTGGTAGCACAGTGAAGACCAACATCATTTTAGGAATATCTATTTAGGCTCATTTGTGTAATTTGTTCTAGAAGTGTATTTGAAAGCATAATACAGAGACAAAAATGTGTTGTGTGTCTTTATGCACCAGCTGGCTTCTCGCTGTAACACTAGCCATCATCTCCCTCTTATCCAGTGCGAGAGATGAGATGCTTTCAGCTCGTCTCTAGTTTCAGTCTCCCATCAGTGCAGAGGGAGACTTATTTCATTCACTACACACTTGTTACCCAAGTGTGTGTGTGTGAGTGCTGGTTATGAGAGGCAGTGTGTGTATGTGCATGAGCTTTACCAAATCCTGTTTCTCAAGTGCTTCTGCCCCTGCCCCAACACACCCACTTCAACTCAGGAAGGGATGCTTATTTAGCTGATTAGCTGAATCATGTGTGCTAGTAGGAAAACACCAAAACATGCAGATCAGGGCTAGTCCATGAGCAGGAATAAGGACCACTGACATATACCATACTAAAGGTGCAACAATACACAGAGTTAATGATGTAGTTTGATTCCCAACACCTACAATTCAATACAGTGGTAACCCTACTTACAAGTTTAATCCGTGCAGGAGCCGAGCTCGTTAGCTGGTTTGCTCTTTAGCTAGATGCATTTTCCCCAGAAGAATACATGTAAAACATATTAATCCGTGTCAGCCGGCCAATATACAGTATACTTTAATATGCTATATAATGTGCTTATATGGGTTTTTTTTTTAAATAAGCGAGACGACGATGACGCTCGCGTAGGCTGGCCGCTAAGGAGAAGGAGACCGACGGTGCTCGTGTAGGCTGGCGGCTAAGGAGGAGAGGAGGATGGGCGTACGTGTATGGCATGGTTACACTTAAAAGTTAAAGTAAAATTTATCTAACTTTCGTGTTCACTACCTTTTGCTACCTTAGCGTCGCTTTCACTAGCACTTTCACTTTCGGTCAAAGGTATTGACTGACCTCTTCTTCTAGGGGATGCTACAACCACAGCGCCCATAGCGGTTTGGCATAATTGAAAAACTTACGCTACTCGTTATTTGGAATTTTACTCGTTACCTGGAACAAAAATTTTCAGAGATCTTGACTCGTTACCTGGAATACTCGTTAGTAGGGATGCTCGTAAGTAGGGTTACCACTGTATTTGATATTCTGAAATAATTAGAAAGAGGGAAAGCTACTCTTATCAATATTACTGCACAACTACAGGATGTCCTGTTTACTTCAATACTCAAATGACCATGAATAACTTCAATACTATTAAAGATATAGTGACAAAATTTGGATTAAAGCCTGAGATGCATGATTACAATGTGGGTAGATGGGTGTTAATATCCGCAGTCTAACATTGTGGCTGTTGGAGTAGAAGCCAGCACCCATTCAGCCATTGCTATTGGTGTAGTGAGACATGAAAGCCCTCAGTCATCCTCATGGACACAGCACGGGACACTGGTTTAGCACCAATCTGTGCGTAATACATCATTAGATTGTACAGAAGTGAGTGTTCATGTTCTGAGTATACTTGATAACAAACTTGATTCAGAATATGCAAAACGTTGAAACAATCAGTGGAGCTATTGGTGGATAACCTTCATTGGGATGACCTTTCACAACATGGAGCTTCGGGTTGTGGACGTGTTCATCAGATGTTGCAACATCAATCTTTTTCTCACAGACAGAGGTATATTTAATACAAATTTGATCACCATATCTTCATTATTATTAAAGTTATTCATGATAATTTGGGTATAGAAGCAAACAGGACAGAACTCTGTATTAATGAGACCTGGGCTGTAAGCTGGGAATGTGACGTATGGCACTCAAAATGCTGATGTGGGATAACCTAAAGAATCATCTTTCATACACGTATATACCCTTAGCAGTGTCTCTTTAAATTCTACCCCCAGGATAGCGGGAATATTAAAAAGTATCAGTGTGTGAAACAAAATCTTTCTATTCACTACTGTGTTTTCTATCAGAAACAGAACAATGCTGACTTTATTGTTGGATGCACTATGACTAGTTTCTGAGAAAGCATGTGCACACATTCAGAACAGAACACATTCAGCATCATCTCAGAACACTAGAGGGTGAGCTGCACAAGCATGAGTGACTAACAGTTACAGGTTAGTGCTTCTTGGTGGCAGTAACATATGGTTCTTAGTGCAAACGCAAAACGGCAACACACAATACTGTAAAGTAATAGGTTTGAAATATACGTGCTGGACCATAACACTGCATTTTCATTTCTGGATATAACCTTTAATCTCATCACTTGGGCTGACACTATATAGCACAATGCAAACAGGTTTGTATACAAAATGCTGTGATAAATTATAACACCACGCTGATCAACCACAATTGAAAATGTTCCGCTTGGACAACATAAATATCATGTACATCATATTTTTGGCTTAACATCTGATGTCCAATCAGCATGAAAAAGCTGCTTATATCTGTAATTAACATTGACATTACACATAAAATCTGCACACACTATTCAAATATTCGTTGTGGATTACTGCTGAAGCTCCAGGACATGTCTATAACTAAGCAAACTAAAAGGCGTAAATTGCCACTTTTTCCCATATTGTTAAGTGGTTAAATGGGAGCATTGAATACAAGTCTGAACATGCTGCTACAGGTTGGCTGTGAGTAATAATGCTAGTTTGTTAAATGATAAAATTAACAGTCACATTTTTGCATTTCAATTTACTGTTATACCTTTGTTCCATACAACCAATAAAAACGTCATTTTTGCCAGAAAGGTACCATCTCCAGCTCTCAAACTGCGGAGGGAAGGTAGAGATGGGAGAAGGAAGGAGGAGAGAAGGAGGAACATTTAAGCCCATCTCGCTCATCTGGGTGCTAGTGGCTTATTGATCGCAGACAGCGACTCTCCAAGCCATTCATCACGGGCTACTCAAGCCCTTAGATATGGGTGTATGTGTGTGTGTTGATGTGTGTGTGCACATACGCTGTAGATAAGTCTAGTGATAGCCAATGCCAGGCAGCTGCAGCGAGCACATCCATTATTCTAGCAATGAGCTGTGCTTGGACTTGCAGGACAGGCTGAAACACCAAGTCCTTCTCCAGCCCTGCCTCCTGTCCTCTTTTACACAAGCAACTGTTTGGAGGGGGTTGATGGCCCCTATGAGGAGATAATAAATAAATAAGAGCAGGCATTGTTTCCCAGGCTCAGCCAAGAGGCGTTAGCAAAGCTGTTCGGTTGCAGATAGCAGCACAACAGCCTGAAAGATGGCCAGCTCACCAAATAATGCTGTGGTTCTGTGTGTGTGTCTACAGGTGAAAAGAGGCCATAATGAGACAAGCTGGGAGAGTAAAAAATATGGAGTTTGTGTGTGTGTACGTGTTGAGGAGTATAAGAAGAAAAAAACAAAACAAAACAGCCAAGAAGAATAATACTGGCTGTTCAATAGAGTGGGAATGCAGCTCGTCCAGCTAGACTGGAGACAGTCAAACTTTTCCGTGCCATACTGTGCTTCAGTCCAGTTTGGCTGACCTAATCAAATCAAGTGCTGCTGTCTAAGAGTGCTTGTATCGAGAGGAGAGGGACAGCAGGATGGGGAGTGACAAGGAAAAGATGAAGAGATGTGGCCTTTCGCTTCAACTTTAAATGCTTGCCAGAGCCTGAAAAAACTTCTCAAATTGTACTCTCCACAGAGCCACAGAGTGGAGATGCGCATCAGGCCAAATAAAGCTTTGCTGAAGCCCCTTCATTAGGGTAGACGTTAAACAATCCAGACAGATACCAAAAAGAACTGTGAATGGCCAGCCAAGCTCATGTTCTCTCTCCTGTGAGAAGTAGATTACTTCTGAAAGCAGCTGATCTTACCTTTGTTTGTCCTCCCTCGATGAGACATTTGCAATCCACAGGAGGATGAGAGTGAGAGGAAGACAAAAGTGAGAGAGACAGAGGGACAGAAGAAGGAGGGTGAGCAGAGAAAGATGTGCAAACAGATAAGGAGAGATAAATTGAATTAAGAAAAAAATGTTCTTTCACACCAGTATGCACCATTGATTTCCTCTTCTTCTGGAAACATTTAATGAGTACAGCCTCATTTGTGTGTGTGTGTGAGAGAGAGAGAGAGAGAGAGAGAGAGAGAGAGAGAGAGAGAGAAGCAAATTCATAAGACTTACCC
>BRDA01006866.1:65979-94743 GCA_036984385.1 Crenuchus spilurus
GGGAACAGGTTTGCACTTATGAGCACAGCGGCTCATTACAGTTCTAACATATACAGTACACAAATGAATTGATTTTGCAAGCCTTTGAGAGTTCACAACAGCAAATTTGGGTATGTGACTAACAGTCTGTGCCATAACCTCCAGAACAAACCATTAACAAAAGTGGCTGCTTGCAGTCAAACAAATGTGCTGCACACACACACACACACACACACGCACGCACACACACATCCACAGATCCTGTTCCCTCCTCATATCTCTCTTACTAGTCAGCCACACCTCCTGCATCTTGCTGAGTGTGTGTGTGTGTATGTGTGTTCTGGCCCTGAAAACTCGCCCAGATTCCTACGAGAGCCCACGGCCGGGCGATAATGAGGAGGGAGAGAAAGAGAGCGTGTCAGGAAGTGGATTCTTTCTGCTGTGCGCCATCTGGAAAAGACGAGCTAGATAAACAAGTACACCCGCTGCATCCCTCCCAACCACACACACACACACACACACACACACACACACACACACACACAGAGAGAGACACACACATCCCTTCTTGGATTGTCAGGGATTCGGGCTTATCAATCACCAACCAGATACAAACCAGGAGACGAGACAACAAACAAAAGGGAGAGTTTGGGGGGGTGGCATATTTTCAGAAACAATAGCCACCCTAAAGAGACGATGGCAGGGTTTTTTGGTTCTGGGCCCTTTGGCTTTCAATCTAGTCAGCCCTTTCCCCAAATCTCAAACTGGATCCCTCTGCGGATGGAAATCAGAGAAATCCTGCAGACAGACGCGTCTATGAGAAATCGGTGGAGAGACCCTGCTGGCAATGTGTGAGGCACGCGACAGCTCATGCTCAGGGAGGTTAAAATGCATTAGTGCTGAAACCCCGGGCTGGCCATTTACCCTATAAACGCAGCCATGCAAATGTGTGCGCGAGTGAGGGGGCTTGGGGATGACAGGACTCTGGACCTTCAGGGCACTGACACGAACAGAAGTGCAGCTGAAGCACAAAATATGAGCCAGGGCAGGCAAAATAAAGCCTGTGGGGCAGAGAGAGACACGCAGGGAGAGAGATAGTGACACGGCACTGGAGGAGGAATGACCCCCAGGCTATGCAAAAGAGTCACACCTCAACACCTGAGTGTTCCTCTTCTTTCCAGACACCTGAGTGTTCTTCTTCTTTCCAGACTTTGTATTTCATTTCCTCTCTCTCTCTCTCTCTCTCTCTCTCTCTCTCTCTCTCTCTCTCACACACACACACACACACACACACACACACACACACACACACATGCACACATATATGTTCAGTTCCACTGCTGAGAGAGTCAGGTGGCCAGGGGTTTTGAGAGGGGCCAGCGGGGGGCTGATGCCTGTGTGACAAATAAGCCTGGTCAGGTACGACTCTCAAATGATGTGGGGCCAGGATGAGGGGGGGTGGGCAATCTGTCGATTTACATTGGATCAGAGCCCAGTGGTCTGCCCTGATTAGTGAGCACTCTGGTCAGAAAAAGGCTTTGAAGATGCTGGCTATGGATCTTGACTGAAAAAAGAGACAATAAAGGAGAATCAGAAGAATGACTGATCAAAATGATGAAAAATCCTCACAAAACTGCAACAGTCACACAATCGTGGGGGAAATTAGGACAGATACTGAGCACTGGTGAACATGATGCAGTCACTGCTGAGAGCTAGCTGTACTAGAACTGAACAATAATGGAGGGAAAGACACTATTTCAGAGGCAATGTTTACTTCTTAAAATGTTGCCTTAAAAATATAACAATACTGGAACAACCAAAGGCAAGTCAAAAACGAAAGATAAACCAAGCTCAAGCAAAGCTAATTATGAGAACAATAGAATTTGCATGCTTGGTGGGGAATTACATTTGAGGCATTTAGGAGATGCTCTTATCCAGAGCGACTTACAGTTGGGGGTTAGGTGCCTTGTCATGACAGGCCCGGGGATCGAACCTGCAACTTTACGGTCACAAGACCAGATCCCTAACCACCAGGCTAGGGCTGCCCCCTGAATTAAGATAGTAGTAGTGCAATTATGAGGTTGGCGTATTGCTATATATCATGAGTGTCATACTTTCAACATACTGAAATTACATTAGTGAGCCCTTCATGTGAGTTTAAAGATTAGCCTGCATTTTAACACAGCTATGTTCCTGAGATTATATAAACACCTTTACCCATTCATACCCCTAAAGAACATATGGTCAGCATGTCCTCAGAGTCCTGTGACTGCCCCCAGGCTCATTTTCATTTTGCACGCTTCTGCAATTGTCAATCTCCCAATAATGATTGAGGAATGCTATACTGTGCTGTCTTGAGACTACGTCTGGGGAAAAGCAAGTCCATCTCGGCTCATCTGAGAATGAACTGTAGCTTGCTGAGCAGTAATAAGACTCTTGTCCCCACTCACATGTTAAGACCTGCTGTCTACATGGATTCACACTTCTTTATTAAGGTCCTGAGAGGCCTGTTGTCTTGGCTTTATTAAAAGTTGTAGATTCCAGCAACCCGCCAAGACAGTGAAAACTAAGTAAAGTCCAGTGAAATGGAAAAAAAATATTCAAAACGAGGGCCAAGGCAACATATTTTGCAAACCCATCTTTACATATAAATGATTTTCAATGTTATGTACTGCTAAAAAATCTACTAAGGCCAAATGACTAACATTAAATGTCCCAATTTCAGAAGACCTGGTTGCAGATAGGGCTGCACAATTTGACAACAGAAAAAAAGCTATTTTCATCAAACTGCATGAATGCTTGCAATTAGTCAGAATGCTTAGCTTACACAACACTAAGCACAAAATGTCACACGTTCAAAAACACATTTTTCCAACAAACACAGACAGTAAACAAGACAGACAAACTGATTGACAGATAGAGCAGACAAAGATAGGCATGCAGATAGATTCCCATGTATACTATGCTAATATATATATATTTTTGCTTTCATTGTTTATTTTTTGCTGTTAATGTTTATTTCTTTTGCTGTAACTTGGGTGGGTGAGTAACAATTTCAATCCTCTGTATGTCCTGTACATATGCAGAATTCACAATAAAGCTACTATCTATCTATACACCCTCTATTGCAGGTAATGCAAGCACACAATAGTATTAAACAACAGCAGTTAAACCAACTTCCACTGGTAATGGCTTCAGCTTATCTTGAATAAAATTTTTACACCTGTCTGAATTTTTTAAAAGCAGCACTGTTAATGTTGACTGAGTCTTGCCATGTCATGCATTGTGATTGTGTAAAACAATGTTCCCCTGGTGAATGCGATAATGAGAACAAAAGCCAAGAGCTATGCATTCATTTTTAATGTCACACATGTAATGCATTATGTTCACTTCTCAAACGCGCACACACACAGCAAATCAGAAAAATCACTTGGACTAGAATGATCAGCTTTCCCACAGAGGACAATTTAGGAACAGCAGTGCAGTTACAGTAGTCACAATGCCAACTAATCGTTCGTCTGAACAAGCCATTTCGGTGCAGAGCACCACAGAGATGCTGAGATATGGGTCAATTCCCCCTGAACAAGCAGCTTATTGTGTCAGGGGAAACGGACTGGGCAGTAGGCAGTTGTGGACTGGAGCACGTCACGGTGCTGGACGTCACAGCTATGCACAGCACACCTCCATAGTACTTCCAAAGTAGTGCTAGTGATGCAACGTGTCAACACGTCATACGCCTCCAGCACCAGAGCAGTGACATGTGGAAAGGCGGTTTCCATTCCAACTCAAATGATTTCTGTTAAAGTTAAAAGTCCTACAAGGCCGAAAGCTTTTTTGCTGGAAGACTTTGGGTGTATTAGGCCAGCAGCAGGTGCCAGCTGAGAGATCCTGGCTGCAACTTGGAATCTCAGCTATGACGGATGGAGTGTAATCCCAAAATGACTTACAAATTCTGGGAAGTCCATCTGCAGTTGGCAGCTTGCCATAGACGTCCAGGTAAAGAACTGTTTTGCGAGCCAATCCGGCATTCTGTGTAGCGAGTCTGACATGGCAGACGCTACGTTTATGACTGAGGATAAATCCTAAAGCAGATAACGCTGCTGAAGTTGAAGTTCTGTTTAAAACAGGCGTATTTCCGTAACACAGACATAAAACACAGACGCAGCAGTGTGGGACAGAGTGCTGAATCAAAGAGTAGTTTTAAACAACAAATCACTCCCGTTGTGTGTGCCTCTTTCAAGCAACAATATTACTCATTCTTTAGTCTTGACTCATAGTCACCTGTTTGTGGAGGATTTTTCAGAGAATAGTCAATGCAATTCAATGCTCTTAGATCTGCTGTAGTAACCTGAGGCCAATTTTGAGTATAATAAGCAAACACTCTCATTAAGCCCTGCATGCTTCCAAGTTTCTTCTTGTTTACTAGCCATGTATTGAAGGCCTGGTTGATTAACCTCGTCTTGAAAGCACTTTGTGCTAACATTGAGTCAACAGCGGTGGTGCCCACAAGCCACTTCAACCATTAGGCCTTTAACAGTTATTATTCAGCATTGTATTGAAATGCTCCTAACAAACAAATAGTTGTATCCCAAGCCACGTCTCTCCTCCTTTTCTGCCTGTGGCTGTTTGGATTAGTGTGTCTCTGTGTACTCTGGGAGGTCTTCCTGCTTCAAGCATCTTTGAGCTGGTTAGGGAGGTGTTCACGCTGGTCATTCCGCACCAGTCTTGCGACAGCTGCCAAAAACACAGCGCGTCACTAACACCACGGCACCATATCAATGGCCTGGGCATACACAATCAAACCTCCATGCTATGCTCAATGAACACCCAACTTAATTGGTTCCTGTGCAACCTACACCTACCATCTTTGGCTTTATGAGAGGAAAGAAAGCGCAGGCATCTGGGGTAGAACAGATTTCAATATGGCATCAGATGGTGGCAAGTGCAGCTGTACCAATTTTTGGGCCAGAACGACACTGAAAAATGAGAGGTCCTGCTGCTTTAGGCTTGAGCCAAGATGGAGGCATTATTGAAACATTCTAGTTTTTAAAAAGAATAATCTCATCCAGGTCAACAGTTTACCTGTGCAGTCTCCCATTAGTAATTAATCTACACCAGAGATGGGCACTCGAGTTCAAGTCGCACTCGAGTCGTATACAAATAGACTTCAGACTTGACTTGTAACTCGTCCAAAATGACTCCCGACTCGACTCGGACTCGGTCCAAAATAACACATGAAAACTAAGTTTATTTCCATTGCTATCCAGGCACAGTGAGCGAAAGTTACAGAAAAATAATACATTTGTGTATGTATACTTTTATTTTGTTGATTTGGGACACGACTCGTTTTGACGAATCACAACATCTGTCTTTGGCGCACGTGCGCGATATCAGGGAGCGGCGCCAAATGTAAACAAGCAGCGTAGCATGGCTTCGGCGGCAGCACCATACGTAGTGGCCTTTGGTTACAGAGAATTCAAAATCCTTGGTTATAACAGAAGAGTGGCAACGTGCAAAGAATGTGGGAAGCAAATTAAAGACACTGGATCGACCACATCAAACTTCATAAGGCATCTGAAAACACACCCGGAGAGGTTTGTTTAGTTTATGCTAGCCACTTAGCCGTTAGCCGTCATTGCAGCTATATAAAATGCAGTATTTCTCATTAGGCTTACCCTGGCTTGACGTAGGAACTGTGCTTTAACATATTTATCTTATAACATGTTTATGTTTAGGTTCAAAGAATTAATTAATTAATTAATAGCAGTGCAGTGTGAAATTGTCTGAAGACAAACCTAGGGCACAACTACTGACATTGTTTAAGTTGGAAGTTATATAAAAATGTAAACAACAGTCAGTGATACTACTGATTTAGTGATACTGCTTCTAATTTGTTCTATTTGAAAGTTGTAGTTCATTATTATTCAAGATGTCAAGACTAAACTGAGCATTATTAAGTCAAGATTAAACTGAGTTATTATAAAGAAATACATAGCATTTACCCAAAGAAAAAAGAGAGCTATTGGACTGTAAAAAAAAACAGTTATGTTTTGCACACAAAGTTAATCTGTTGTGTTTTTTATCTACACAGTTAGTATATATGCTTTGTGTATGCTATATTGACTTAAGTCTTGACTTGGACTCTAGCATAAAGACTTGTGACTTGACTTGGACTCTAGCATAAAGACTTGTGACTTGACTTGGACTCTAACCTATAGACTTGTGACTTGACTTGGACTTGAATTTTGTGACTTGTGGCCATCTCTGATCTACACTGCAGAGCGTGATACACTTGAGCATTAAAATATTATGTTTTGCCAAAACACAGTATTGCTTTTTTTTAATTTATACTTCACATGTAAAGTTTGCTGGCAGGCAGTGGTTCATTTTGTAATACATTTAAACCACCAACCACTTACAGTGTCACAATATACTGTAAAGTAACACCTGTATCATATCAATACACATCCCTACAGTCAACTTCTTAGAAAATTAATGATCAAAGGGAGACATAATTATAAGAAAACACTTTATGCTAGAAGGGAAAAAATGAAATTTTTTAGAATTTCTAATAATTAAAGATGACACAATGATACTGTTTCTTTCCCGATAAGATATATGTAGGCTTATGCAGATCCAGTAAGCTTTACAATTTGACATTTTTAATTCAATTTATGAATTATGTGCACATAATGTGAGCTATTTCCAACTAAATTTGTTAAAAATTTTGATCACATTAATCTTTTTTCATCCTGTAATATCTGAACCAGCATATTCTGCTGAAATCAGCCTGATGGATATACACAGTACTGGATCAGGGTACTGGATCGATTCATTCATAATGGAGTACTCCAATAATGTAAAGGACTGCTTGGATTTTTCAATTGTGATAAAGATAAAAGAAAGTTTCATATGAAAGTGTTGATATGCCTGTTGCTTCAAGGCAACAGATATGTGTTTGTGAGCTTGTGTGTTTTCCAGAAGAGGAAGAGAGATTACATGTTTTACGGTAGGCCGCCTGGGTGTGACCCAAGTGTTACAGGCTGAGATGACAGGAGGACAGAAATGCCAGGCCAAGCTTGAGCACCTTGGATATGTTTGTCATTTTTCCTCAGCACTGCTCGCTCCAGTAAACACCCACCTTTCCGACTGATCTGGAATCTGTTTTTGCTGCTCCAAATTATACATTCCATTCTTCTGAAGTATGAAAAGTCAGAATCATTTCACGGCAGGTTTAAAACAGCCCCAAAAAAACCACACACTGCTCACCTCTCATTAGAAAAACAATACCGTTCCAAATAACAGAGCCATGTTTTGGATTTCGGTAAGAGGCCGGGAAAGAAATCTGATTTGTTCAGCCAACAGAAACAAATGATTACTGGCCAGCAACAATAACACCCTCATCATTCATTATTTTGTTCTGTGTCACAGGAACGCTGATACAAGTGGTCTAATTGATATTCAAAGCTGACATCATTAATTAAACCTCTGATTATTGCAACAAATTGCTCTGGACAACTGGAGGCACTGGTCTGCCCTTTAAAAAGCAATTGTTCAATTTATAACAAATTGTCTCTGTTCCCTTGGGGTCTTATCTGAGACATGTAAAGGAAACAGTATGCTCTCAATGTGCCATGAAGACAAAAAAGTGCCTTGAAAAGAACAAATACAGATAGCCTTTAAAAATCCTGGGCTGAAAATAAAACTTTCATCTACACTAAACTTGTTTTCATATCCAAAATGAGGGTGAGGTGGATGCTGAAAGTGTGAGAGTGGTAAACAAAAGGAGAAAGAAGGACTTGTGAAGGTTTGCACTGTTCAGGAGAATAAACAAAGCTTGCAGAGTGGAGGCCACAACAGACCAAATAATATTTCAAAAGCCCCAAATTAATGCAGAGACAGACATCTCTGTTCCACTGCAAAGTCCCTACTGGAGTCAGCTTTCGGCAAGCGTACAAAGAGATTTTCTGTTCTGTTCTAAGATCTAGGCATCTGTGTGTGTGTGCGGTGTTTTAAATATAGGTTTAACAGCATATTCAATAGAAGTAACTTAAAAAACCCAAAACAAACAAATAAAAAACAGGCAAGGTAGACACTGAGAGAAGGAAAGAGAGTTGAAAACAGCTATCATCTGGCAGAGCGACAACACAGAAAGAAAAAAGAAAACTGTTTTCAGAATGCCCGGTGATCTTTACAAAGAAGTAACCTATCTGGGAGGTGTAGCCTTGGCTCAAAGTCAGCTCAGGATGACCCGAGTGAATAAAAACAAGTATAGCTTTAGATAAAGGCAGAGAAGCACAGACACAGCTCATCCAGATGAGGCGAACAGAAAGTGTTTGAAGTTTGTGATACGGGAAGGGGCATGTGTGTCCTTGTCCTGTGGCCGTGACCCCGGTGGGGTAGAGCGGACCCCTGGCCAACTGCTGGAGCTGGATAAGAGGGTCTGGTACAGCAGGAGAATGTCCCCACTGGTCACCTGGACCTGATAATCAGACGCCTCAGCCCAGCATCCCTCACACTCTACAGCGTCTAATGAGAGCAATGCCTTTGATATACAGACACCACCTGCAGGGAGAGCTCACCCAGACAGTATGTCACTGCCAACCCTCGCTATACATGCAAATATACAAGCAGTATCTCTCTCCCTCACAAACACACACACACATACACAAACTTCGGCCTGGCTCAAGGACAGTCCGCCCACCTCATTAAGGGGAGGGCTAGGGAGGTGCAGGTGAGATTGGATCCAGACATGCCTGCTCACAGATAGAATTGAATTATTGATCAGCCGACAGATTGCGTTATGAGGAATTCATGGATCCGTGGCTTGGCCTGCCCAGTTCCCCCGGGCTAGTGGTGGAGTGAAACGGAGTTAGGGAGGGGTGAAAGAATTGTGCACTTTAAGTTGGAATTATTTTCAGAGAGACAGAGACAGAGAGAGAGAGAGAGACAGAGAGAGAGAGAGAGATTGCACTTAGACAAGTTAGAGTAAACACAATCGATCAGTCTTGTTGGTAGACGAATACAACAGGCTGGCCATGTCTGGTTCCACCCACAATGCTTTGAGCTTTACTGTTCTGTACTGCTCAGAGTGCTTGTCATCTGAACTCTGAAGGAAATCGAATGCTTAGGTCTCAAAACTGATTGGCAAGAGTGAAGAAAAAGGCCTGACCGCTGAGTCCCCATAGGGGGTCTGGGCCTAGCATTAGCCACTCCAGGCTATGCCACAATCACTCTGAGATTGATTGGAAATCCAACGCAAGGGGGGTATTTTTAGTTAGTCACTTAAAGCACATATTTATGGAAGCCGTTCAACCCAACAGCACTTCCAGCCCTTTACACATACCCAAGAAACCAAAGGCTGACAAAATGTGTTTCACACCACATCAGTTTCCCTGAGGCTTAGCCCACTTCAGTAGAAATCCCTGCGCCTCATCCTGGACATGGCAATCGCTTCGCGCCTGGCTCTTTCATCGAGGGCTTCAGCCAAATGCCCTGCTACACAGCCTCTTTATCGTGCAGTACTTCAGTCAGCGGCCTGGTTAACACGGACCACAAGACTGTTCTACTGGCCATCATTCTATGCCCAAATAGTGCAACACTTTGATAGAAGGGTTTTACACAAGCACTTCTGCAGTGCTAGCTATCATGTAGAAAACTGCTCTACCAAAAGCCGCTGCAATGCTTGTGGTAGCGGCCTGCTAACCTTGTTAGGCACTAGAGTGCTTAGCACAGTGTCGCCAAAGCTATAACACTTGAGAGCTTTTTTTTTTTTAATGCGAAGCAAAAGCTATGACTGTGTAAGCGGCTCCATGCTCCATTAGAAGGCTGAAGGGTAACTGCATGCCAACTAACTTTCCGTTCATGTCCACTTAGTCTCCAAGGAATATTTCTCTTAATTCAGCTGCAGAGTTAAAGAAGACTGGCCTTTTACCTTTCTGGAACATGCAAAAAATCATTAGCAAAAAAGTCAAGCCTCTGGTGGTACTTTTTTTTTTTTGAGAAAGAGAGAGAGACACTTGTTAAACGGGCTTTGCAAGTTTCTTTTTTCCTTCTGGAATTGCATGTGGTTCATGGAGTCATGCCATTTCAAGTCTTTTAACAGTGCCAAAGAAAGTGCCAAAGAAAGAAAGAAACAAAGTCAGAGTATACAGTTTGTCCATAGGCAATATTCAGGGTTTTCCCATTATGGGTAAAAACAAACTAATTCCATTGCATCAGATTAATAAGGCATAAAAACAGTGGAATGCAGTAAGGACCTGGGAAGCTTTCTAAGAGGAAACATCCCTACCACTCTAAAGCAGCACTTAAAAACAAGAGATTAGAAGAGAAAGAAGGAAGGAAACTTTTTGATTCTGCAGACACAGACAGATCTGGTGGACCGGGTGCTTTAAAGTTACAGTCTTTTATCACTGCAAATGGAATGGCAGGGTTTTTTTTTGCCTCGACAGACGCTTTCAAATACCAGCGGCACCCACGTGTATCATGTACAAAATTCATCAAGCACAGTAGAGTTAGAGCTACTCCTGGGGCAGCTGTGCCACTGTTTTGTCGATTCCAGCCTAGAACTTTAAAGAAAACAGAAGAAATCCACAAGAGAACAGAAACACAGAATGGCCTGGGGTGAAAACTCATGTAACAGCAGGAGAAACCAGCAGGGCAATCCCACATGCCAGGAGACTGTTCATCATCTCCATTTTCACTGAACAACATCTAATTGCAAAGTCATGTTGAAATGTTTCTGGCATCAAAACTCCTCAACCTGTTAGGATGCATGCAAACAAACTGGTCAAAAAAGCCTGAACAGCCCTGGAACACGCCGCCTTGCTTTAACTCACAAGTCAATGCACATCCTGAGAAGGGAAAAAAATACGGCAGACCAATTTGGCATTGTGTACTGCAGCAAACACAGCAATGCAAAGCAAAGGCTGGTTGTGTTTTCAGTGTCATGAGCTCAGTAATAAGGTTGTCTCACCCCACCCCCAGCTCTTTTTTCACTAATCACAATAATTAGAGGTTTGAAAAATGTAAAGTCACATGAATCATGCGAGCTAACACATTAACAAAAAGCTAACTAGAAATCACGACCATTCAGTGACCGCACAAGAGCCCGACATGCTAAGACTTGAGACATTCTTGCCCCCCCCCGAGTTAATGAACATCTCCTGCACCATAATGCTTAGCGTCAAAGGGATGGTGGTATGTTTGCCTTTTCCAGGCACAAGCGGGTGTGTGTTTAGAGATGTTTATAGGGGCTGTGCCGCAGACTGTGATGTCATTTCCTTAAATGGAACCACTTGTTTAGGTTTACAGTCATGAAACCATAAAGCAGATACGCCAAAGATATACTAAGCAGCCTGCAAGAAGAATGACTGCTTCAGGCATGCTATTAAACAAGGCTAGCAATGAACTAAAACACAGCTTACAACTAGACAATAGCTGATCACAAGACTGCAGAGACATATACAATGTGTATGCTTTACAAGAAAAGGAAAAAAAACCTTAGGAGCTAAAATAAAAGTGTAGAACATGGATTTAGTGGCTGAGCTGGGATACAGATGAGTCAGTCCAGAGACATGCATGTCTATTCTGATTGCTGTGAATGAGCTTAGTTCGCTGGAGGCACCTGTAGACACCCAAAACACACAGCTACAATGACACGTTTTGCAGATGTACCAATCTGGGGACAGATACCAGCCTCAGGCACAGTAGTTCTGGAATAGAAGGAGGAACCGAAAAGGATTGTGAGCCAGAAAGCAGAGGAACAAAGAGGCCGGAAAAAAGTATGTAAGCAGTGAAAACTGTTGTATAGGCAAAGAAAGATAAGACAAGAACAAAACCACATAGACAAAAAGACATGCAAATATCATCTGAATAGATGACGTCTGTTGAAGTTATGATATGGCCAAAAATCAAATGCACACAATTTTCCTCTTCACCCAAGTGTAGCCAATCACCCAAGACATGTACAAGGTTTTTGAACTGCAAAGTTAACGTTGCTAACATACATGATCAAAACTTCCCTCTTGATCCAGAGCCCTTTTTCATGAGAATGACCGTCATAAACATGGTGAAGTCTGACTCAAATGCCAGCCTTCAAACAGCTCTGCTGTGGCGTGAACATAGTGGTAAAGTTCTAAAGCAAAATGTGGACTTCAAAACATGTCCTAGCTGATCAACTGTACCAGCAGAGAGTAGAAATTTATGTATATATTTAATTTTTTACACATTTCTTTAAGAGAAAGCAGACATACCTGCATAAAAAGTAAAGCAAGTAGGTCAGCTAAACAAGAAATTCTGACACCATGAGAGAAACTCTGAATGTCCATGTACTCTCATGCCTGAACTGCCTGTGTCTGCCGTAACATAGCTGGAATTCCTAGCCCTCTCTCTGACTCGGCTCTGGGATCCTTCAGAACAGCAGGACCTCTTCAGGCTGAGACATGCTGCTTGCTAAACAACCTTTCCACTCCCCCATGCAGCTCAGACCTTCCTCTACAGCCCCCGCAGGCCCCAACATGGCTGACCCCTGCATTAGCATCAAAGACCATCACTAAAGCAAAAGCTGTGGGTGAGACATACTGATCAGTTCCAGCTATTACTGTATTATTCAGCTATTATCCAGCTAAATTACCTAATGCACACATCACTTGAACTTATTGTTGCAAACAGTGAAACAGATAAAGGCAAAAGTCATGGGGTGCTACTATTAACGGACTCGTTATAATTGATTTATTCATTCACCTAGGCTGTACATAAAATGTAGCAAAACCATCACTTCATGGTCAATGAGCCAGTAACAAGTGATAAAAATATTGCACTTGACCCACTTCTCCCTTTTTTGGTTCATGAGCCAGTAACAAGTCCAAGCAAAGGCCCCTTTGAAATTTTTATATCTGTTATAGAGGCTTGAATGAATCATTTAACACAAGTATTAAGACTAGTCTTCTTTGCTCCCAGCTGATCCACTCCTCCATATGAGCTAAACTCCTACTTTTCCACTCTCTCAGGTTTGTGTGACCTTGGTTTCCAGCTGTTGCCAGATTTCTGACCCTTCATCCATCTGTCACAGCAGTTATGAATCCAGCCAAGCACTCCTTCTTCATAATTAACCACTGAGAGACAAATTTAAAAATTGGAATAAATTAAAAAATAAACAGTCACCATACCAATAACATGATCCAGCTGGACTTTCCATTAGCATTATTATAGATGA
The DNA here is from genome assembly GCA_036984385.1 of Crenuchus spilurus. NCBI lineage: Eukaryota > Metazoa > Chordata > Actinopteri > Characiformes > Crenuchidae > Crenuchus > Crenuchus spilurus. The sequence continues at coordinate 79,175 of BRDA01006866.1, forward strand.
TAATTAAAAATAATCTTGGCATGAGCCGTTTGCTAGGTTTGCGGATTAACGGTGGCATTACTCACATTTGTGGAAATGAATCGCATCCTCCAGTGCTCAGTTTAATACCTCTCCAAAATGAAAAAAAAAAACATGCCTATAGAAACAAAAGCGGCAGTGTGGGTGACAGGTACATGAAGTGGATCTATCATTTAGCACTTATCTGTTCAACTGAGTGGGGTTGAGGCGTTAAATCTCTTTTCTACAGAGCGTTAAATTAAGAATGCATCAGTTCTTCTGAGAGCTTAGTCATTCCCCCCGAAATAATGCTTCAACCCACCATCAGCTCAATTGCATTATGAATGTTCAGGTAGCCTTCATAAAATCATAAAACAGAGTATGGAGAAAAAAAAGACTTCATAGTGCACGTCAAACTGTGAAAACAGAGGCTTTGGGGTAGCTTCTGTTGAAGTCTTGCAAGAACACCTATTCAAAAGCTTTAAATACCAAAATGTTGGGTCCTTTCATTCCCTTTCAGCTCAACAAAACATACTGGAAACCTGCCAAAACAAAGGATGTCTAATCAGGGTTTGGAACCGCTGCTTATATTGGAATGTTGAAAGTATTAGAAATATTGTACACTATTTTGCATGTCCAAATGATTTCACATCAGAAATGGGCCACCATGTGTTTAATAGTCCACATCAAATAGGCAATCCCTCCAAACTCAGGCCAAGTCCAGTTCTGTAAAGAGCGGATGTCTACAGGGCTACAGAAGGATCTCTGCTGTCCAGCATGCCTTTCTGCCAGCTCATTCTATACTGATGGGAAGACAAGCAGCAGCCTACGTTTCTCACACTTCCCTATGAAGCTATGCCATACAAATAGCTAATTCTGCACTGAAAAAACTCTTTTATGATAATAACCAGACTCTTTGAGCCAGAAGCCGGAATATCCGTCTTTCCAAATTCTCAGATCTTATATTCAATGTGAACATGAAGCATGCACATGGGATTTTATTTATAATGGCACTGAGTATCTTATAGTCACACACAAACACAAAGTGGCTCTTCACAGTAAAAAGCATTTCAGTACACCAGCAATCACAAATAGAGCATAAGAATCAGAGATGCACTAATATGTAATTTCTGGGTCAATAGTCCTTGATGCAGCTGAAACAGATACCAATAACTGATGATTTTCAATTTATGCAATTTAAAACATTTGCACTGCAATTCACAGGCCTATATGAAGTCAAGCGAACGAACACAAAGCTGAGGTCACACCAGAATGCTGCATCGCTATTTTCTTTAACACCTACATTATTTTACTGAAGTACAGTTAAGATTACTGCTAAACTCTGAGTGGTAGATCTCCAGGAACAAGACTGGTCTTGGTCTGGTTTATGACAGATTCATTTACATCGCCATGCCTCGCACGGTCAAAATTAGCCAAATTTATTGTGAAATACTGGCAGCTGTGGTGTATAAGAAATTGCTGAAATAAATTCATTGTTAGAATTTTACTGTAATAAATATGGTACATGTCCTACTATTACATTTTGTGACAGCAAACTGGAGACCCTGGAGGAAACCCACAGAAACGCAGAAAACGTGGAAACAACTCATTGCCATGTAGTGAACATACTAATCATCCAACCACTGTGCTGTACCCTACAATTACATTAATAAAGAGGTATTAATACTTCTAATTTTATGGTTAAAGTTTGATTCCACACCTTTTTACTGCAACAGTAGATGTAGCACAGTGATTTGATGGTTAGCATGTTTGCCTCTCAGCACTGAGGTCTTGGGTTCTAGTCCCAATCTGGATGGACTTGTTCTCCCGGTTCTACATTAGTTTCCTCCAGGGTCTCACAGAAGGTAACAGTAGGGCATGTTATACTGTATTTATTACAGTAAATACTGGGGGATTTTTACAGTATACATCTGTTTTATTCACAGTAATGTACCGTAAACCAAACCATTCTTAAAAATAAAATGACCAGTTGCCTAAATCATTAAAATACACAAGGGGGAGTGCTATGAGATACAGGCACTGGTGTGCTGCGCTCCTAGATCAGTACACCAGTGCCAATATCTCACGTTATAGCACAAGCCTTGAGCGTATTATTGTGATAATACAACAGTTCTGTTATCACTGTTTATGGTTAAATTTTAAGATAAAGAGAACAGAAAAATAAAAGTTTTGTTTAATGATCAACATTGTGCGAGGTAAAGTAGTTCCTGTATCAGACACTCCGCTGCTAAAACATCAGCAGACTGTGTACATTAATCAGTCATAATAGTTGAGGAACATCAATTCCCAATAACTTTATTATACAGACAATAAACATAAATATACCGTACTGATTTCTCAGATGTTGTTTACAGTTGCAAACTTTGAGTCTTTTATTAAACACCATTCACGGCTGATTGGAGGTTTATTCATATATCTGTAAAAGTTCAGCTCTTAACCCCAGGGGCCATCACTAGGTTACAGGTATGTGGCGGTGTAATACTTAAAGAGCTTATGTGAGAGTGCTGTTACCATGTAATATCAACACTCCTAGAACGACTCTCCACCAATCAGATTGCAGGGTACAAAGTAACTGTGGTACAATGTCATTCACTGTGAGTGCATATTTTAGGGGGGAAAATTGGCAACCACAGATGGCAGTATTTTACTATACATTTTACTGATATTTTTAAAGTGAAAATTAGACAGGTTCTGTACCAAACTGCACCATAGCATCAGGAGTCTCACACACAAACTATTAAATGTATAGTACCAGTGTTCTTTCATGTGATGGTGGTGGTATCAATCTCAGTGAATTTTAAATGAACAGAAATTGCCCACCACTCGTGCCCATTACATACGTCAGTACATGCATGAACACAAATGAGGTACTGAGTATAACTATGTTCTGTAATTCTAATATCAGTCTGAATTTCATTTCCCCATTTATAAATGAATAATATATATTGTGCCATACTAATAAGAACAAGAGACAACGAGAGAAATAAATTAATGACTGGGCTCTGCAGCAGTTTGAATTAGCTATGTAAGACCATATATGCTGGTATGAAATGACTAAGAATGGCAAGTGAGTGAATGAGCCAGAATGGGGTGGGGGTGAAGAGCCAAGCAAGGGTGGGTGTAAGAATAAAATGAAGACCAGGATCAGGCCCCTCGGGCTGACAGAACTGCGGACAGCTGCTGGTTGGGAAGTGTGAGAATGGATGTGATCTCACCTCATGCCTGCCATTTCTCACGAGGCTTTGCTATCAGATGTAACTGAGCTTATAAGTGAATGAAGAAAGTGGGAAATAGGGGACCAGAGAGCACAAGACACAAATGTAACCGATTCATCATCTGAGCAGAGTATGATTCAGAGGATATTCTCACATCAGCAACAAGAGAAAGTTTAAGGAGCTGAATAATCAGGGTGAACCTGTTAGTGCTGTGTGAAATTGATAAAATACATTATCACAGTATCACATGATATTTCAATCTGCATTAATTATGTTTTGTACTGCTAAGGCATATCTTACAAATGAGTGCTGGCTCTGAATCTACTGTTTTATAAGCAATAAATAGTCTAACACTACTACCTGCTTCCTCTCAGAATGTAAGTCATTATTCAGGACTAATCCAGGGTCACCTTTACTGACCAGCTTAACATTAAAGGGCTCGGATCCTACATATCCTACTCATATTTTATCTTTCCCCTCAGGCCCTTTTATGATGTTTGTATGGTTTCATGTTTCAAAACAGTAATCAATCATTTGTACATGACCATTTCCCAACCTCTTACCATCCCTTAGAATTAAACAGCCTGTTTTGGTTACTGTGTCTTTAAAAGTGATATATGCAAATGAAATCAGTTCTGATTGGCTGCCATGTAAAGCGCCACATTCAAAAATTAGTAAAGACTGCAACATTTCAGCATAAACACATGGGACTAAACTGTTGTAGGACACAGTCAGGTATATGCAAATTTTCTGGCTTTCATGACATCATGAAAACAGGCCATTCAAACCAGGCTCTTTTTACACTTCAATTTCCATATGTAGACTGGGGATCGAATTGCATGTTTTAAAACTTTCATAATTTGCAAAATGTCTAAAGACAGTTTGTTGCCCCATGATAATGGTTCTAACAATCACAACAGAAACAGCAACCTAGCTTTAGTTCAGCAATAAAGGGCAGCTGCACCAGCCTCACTAATACAAAATATAGCATACCTGACTTAATCATTGAGACAAGAAAGGCCCAGAGTGGAGGTCAAATGACCTACCATTTGATTCCCAAAAAAAGGAGTGGAAACTTGACAGGGCCGTGGTGAATGAAAGAAAGAACGCCGGCTGAAAAAAGCTAAGCCAACTAAACCATTTCAAGAAGATAATTTTTCCCTCTTCCAAGCAGAACAGTTTCAGATAAGGCTTCAGTTATCAGGCTTTCCAGAACACCAAATGGGTCATAACTGAAAGTGAAGCGACAGATGTTTTTCACACATTAATAAAAAAGTTAATTACCAGCACTCCTAAGACCCTAGCATTCAAATTTAAGCTGCTTCACATGATGCTGCTGCACAGATATTGAAGCAGTGATAACCAACAGGACTACAGACGTGTAGAAACCTGCTTGCAAAATTCTACTGATTGGACAGAAATGAATACCATTTGGTGCTGACCATGTCCGATTGTGTTTCCTTGTGAATGAATTAGCTGTCTAGAACAGTTTCACTTTCAGCCTCTCATGTTATAAGCCAGGAGGCTAGCAATTTTCATTTTCATGCATGATTTATTATCTCCACAGTAGCTTGTTAGAGTAGTCTAAAGGGCATTCCATGTCAAATCACCTGAAAAGAACACAGCACATCACCAATTTTCAAGCAAAAGCATCGTAAGGTAAAAAAGGAATGGCAAAGGTGCTTTTTGGGAAAATTGTCTTTATACACAAAGCAAAATAATATACATTTCTAACAGTTGTAGACTTTTTCTGACTATTGATCAGTCATAGTTTAGCTATTTCCTAGCATGGCTTAGTTAGAGTTACACTAGTGTTCTAGTTTTTCCCTCAGTTCTTGTCATCGGGGAATCCTACAGTACAGTCAAAAAACTGAATTAGACAGCAAAAATGCAAGCCAGATCTTGTTAGGAGAATGCTCTGAAGGCTCTATCTTTTCATCTACCTCATAAGAAATTGGCCAGACTCAAATTTTAACCATTGACTGCAAAGTGCATTATTCTGGGGAATTTTAAAATAAGCAGTGAATGCTGGTCAGTGTGCATAGAGAAATTGGTTTATTTTGTAGCTGCCCCATTACAAACTTTTTGTTAAGGTCTGAAATATGTCAGACAGGACTTCCACTGGGTGGCAACTGACTGAAAAGGCTGTTTATGCATGTTTGACTCAAGTCTAACTTCCGGTGATGCCACAGTGATTCATGAACAAGAGCAAGAAAACACAATATGTCCATTTTTTGGGTTCAGTTCTCTCTTAGCAGCACTAAAGTAGTTGTTGTGGAGGTGTATCTTGTTTTTCACATATTGTGTAACAGGGCATATTTAAATAAACAACCAAAATTGGAAGAAAATATGTGTGAAGATGAAGATGAAGAAGACAACAAAGAAAATAAAAAAGAAAATGAAGAAGAATCTGGTAAGCACTTGGCAATGCTTTCCAAAATCTGAGGGTCACAATGATCTGCCCCCTGCAGAGAGCAGGCTGACTGTTGGGCAGACAGATGTCCAGCACCAGAAGAATTGTCCAGCATTGGACAGGGCAGTATAGGTGTAGGGGATAAGAGGTAATTTCACTGCACATATCTGTGCTTCTTCAAACCACAACTGTTTCCATTACATCTCAACTTTACACTCTCAGCTATGAATCAGTTAGATTACTTTAAAATGACTTTTGGCGATGCTAATGCACTGTTGAGTTTGCTGTAAACATGTCTTGCAATTCTCTGCTTGTTTCATCCTTTTAACCTCAAAAGCAGGTCATTTAATTTCTGCTGAATTTGGCTGATGAGGCCTAAAAAGACTTTTGGCATCAAATGAGTGTAAAAGAAACATCATTTGAAGGTGCTGAAGGTGATGTTTGTCAACCTATGCTGGTAGTTTAGGGAGCGATTTTCTTAGCTTCCTTTGCTTTAATGTGAAACCAAGTCACGGGGAATTAAACAACTTTGACAACACAGCAGCTCAGCACATCGAAAAATGACAGTGATTTACTAAGCAGCAGTAAAAGAGGAAGTAAAGTATAGCCTCTTCTGTGGCGCGCCAGTCTAGATGAGTAATGCTACACACATGGAAAATAAGGGCCTTCAAAACAGAGGAGTCTGAAGTGCTACACAAATGTTTAGTGGATAGAAACAACTAACAAAAAACTCTTGAGTAAACACAAAGTCACCCACATATTTGTGGTTTGCAATGTCAGGTATTTAGTTGTTTATTCAGCTTTAAATGAGGAATAAAAAACAGGCACTTTAGCGGAACGGCGTCAGTGACACAGTAGCTTATGATTGTGAGTAATGGATGTATTATGAAAGTAATGACATTATGGAGAGAGGCTTGAAAAGAGCACAGTGACTGAAGGTGAATGGGGTCGTTTTCAGCTGTGAGGACTGTACAGAGAAATCATTTATCACTGCTTCATGCTTCTGATAAGGGACAGCCAGCCTTTTCTATCTACTCAAAGAGCAAGAGATAAGCTAGAAAAGTGAGGCGAGGTACCACGAGCAAGTGAAGGAAGACTTTTTTTCATGTTGCATGTACGTGTGGATGGATTAAAGTGATTTTTAAACGAACAAGAGAAAGAGAGAGACAGAGAGAGACAGAGAGAAGTATGCACATGGCTTGTGTTCAAGCTGTCTACCCTGCTCTGCTGAAGGAGTGACAGCGATCAGGCCACTCCCAGCCCTCATTCCTACCCTCATAAAAACACTCATGCACAGAGAGAGAGGGAGAGGGAGGGAGAGAGGAAGAGAGAGAGAGAGAGAGAGAGAGACTCTTTAATCCGCCTCCTCCACAAGAGCGTTTGTTTAATGTCATTTAATGAGGATAATCCTCTGAAGATGCTGCTTCTCTTTTACAGTACAGTTTTGTCAGTTCTGCCTGGAGATTCAGGACACTTCTGAATAAAGGCACGATTCAGAGCCACAATGAGGCTGTACAGTGAGGACACTGAGTGCCAGGGGCCGAGAGACACAGAAGAACAGCAAAACCTCTGACATCCAGCAGAGACCTGAATGGGACCTACTGTCTCTCTCTCTCGCTCTTAGCATGAAGATAAACAAAACATCAGGCGCAGCATTAAAAAAGAGCCACTCTGTAGACTTTTGTATACACACACATAAACAAATGACCATGCATGCCGGATGAATCAGCAGGCAGAGGCGCAACAAGCTGACCACCGTTCCACATGAGTGCTCTGACAGCGGAAATAGAAAACTTTACGACTAGAATTTGGCTCTCATGTAAAGGATATGGCCAGTGACTTCAACCATAGTGCTTCATTGTGTGTAAAGATAGTGAGCATTTTGTCCTGCCTGGTCCTTACAAGAATTCAGTGTCTACTCTTTCATTTGATGTTCATGTAAAATATGAGGTAGACACTTCATGTCCATGTTCTTAGTATAAGGGGACAAAGAAACAGAACTGTCCCAAAAGTGATGACATTTTGGATGAACAACTAAGAGTACTTTTCACAGATGGGTTCACAATCATATGTTGTTTTGTTAGCCAGACGTAATCAAAATGACAATTAGATTTTTTTTAATAAAGTATTTAAAAAATATGAGAAAAAGTGAGAAAATGCATTTAATGTGAAAACAAAGTACAAAGGAAGGTCAACATTTCACAGATACTCTTATCTAGAGCTTTTCTGTTTAGTCAGGAAAGATCCTTAACTAGTACCTAAAACATGCAGGTATTAAGGGGTTAAGTCTGTTACTTCAAAGTTCCTTGGAGCAGTCTAGTCAAGTCAGTGTCAATAATATGAGTCAGTAAGTCAATACAATATGTCAAAAAGAGCTCACAGCCAGCTCAGAGATTAAAGTCACTTTGTGGGAATGAAAACGAGGGCTGGTTATGAGCCGGACTGATTTAGACTTCAGTGGAGTGAGACAGTAACCGTCCGCATGAATGTGATGCTTTTTGTGTTTTTCGTGGTTAAAAAGCTGCTCAACCTTCCCTGTTCGTGTCAGACCACAGCTGTCTTTAAGTTTACCTCCAGACATTACACATTTCAGTCACACTCACACTCACCTTGGCAGAGGAGGAGGAGGAGTAGCAGGAACACACGAGGCGGCCAGATTTCAGTTTGTCCCCCGAGGCTGAAGAGAAAAAACAACACAAGCCGAGCCGTAGACTCCCCCCCGGACCAGCGCCGCAGTGAAAAGTTCACATCTTAGTTTGGGTGAACGTTCAGAGAGGACGGCGGAGGACAGGCGGGTCCTGTGGAGAAACGAGGCGATGATGACAGCGGCGGCTCGGACGAGAAAGCTGACTCAAAACTAACCGTCGCCTCATCCACGCCCAGGTACACACGAGTCACGTGACGCGGCCAGGTGTGCGCGCGGCGTTGCCGTGGCAGCGCGAGGCTACTGTAGCCGTTAGCTCGGAGATCCTCTCAGACTGACAGAGTCGGAGACACAACACAACACGGCACAGTTAGAGCAGAGCAGGGCTGAGAGAGAGAGAGAGAGCGAGAGAGAGAGAGACAGAGAGAAAGAGAGAGCGGGACAGCCCTGCTCCTCCCCTTTCCTCAGAGCTGGATATCGCCGACAGAAGGAACCTAACCGACGAAATAAACGTTAGTGTGAGGAACAAGCAGACGAGCTGTTAGCCTTAGCTTCCTCCTCCGCCTCCCTCTCCTTTTCACCGCCTATTTCATGCAAATCTTGAAGTGATTTTATTCTAATCCAGAGCAGATTACCGTCAAGAGATTAGGGCCACTACTTTACTCTGGAGAAAATCTATTTAAAATCGTGGACGCGCGCATTTCAATTGCTACGTTATCTACGTAACGCGACGTATTTGCGTAGGCTATTGAGCGTTTTATCACCGTTGTAACTTTTACGACACGTTTAGCAGTCACCTCGCTTGCACTTTTCTACTTTTTTTTAACACATTAAAGCCTGCCAAATTTAATCTGCCTGCTCTAGCCACCTGAGAAAAAGTACCAGCCTGGGGGACATCCATCTTCCTGTAATGGGACAGTGAATGGTTTATTTCTGTCACTACAGAGAAATATATTCTACTATACTTGCCCCACTGCACGGCTGTAAAGATGAAGCGTGCAATCAATAGTTTTGTCACTAATGTTTACCGCTCACAGAGTCCCTATTCTACTAGTCAATTTCTTCAGCTTTTCTGGAACTTCTTTTGGAGTTATTACCCCCTGTATAGACCCAGTGGCCCTCAACCCGCCCCCAACACCGTTGTCTTTGTTCCTCAGTATGACCTCATATGAGTTATGGCCAAAGCCCATACATGTGAATCCATATATACACACTTAAAAAAGATGGTTCTTTAGTAAAGAAAATGAACCCAAAGGTTTTTTTTTTTTTGTTTTTTTTTAAAGGGTTCTTCGGGTTGATGAGAAATGTGTTGTAGATTGTTCTGCACATAACCTTTTTGAAAATGGTTCTATATATACCCCCCAAAAGGGTTCTACTATAGTTAGTGTCAAGCTTCTAACAACAGAGTAACCCTTTTTGGTGCTATATAGAACCATTTTCAAAAGGCTTCAGTATAGAACCATCTACAGCACATTCCTCATCAATCTGAAGAACCTTTTCATCATGCAAAGAACCCTTCGGGACTTGCTCACTCCCAGTTACAGTTCAACCTTTTCTAGACACTCAAAGATATTTTGACATTTGAGTCACCTCAACCACCAGCATGTAGACCTCAGAAAAGAATCTATAATTTGGGAATGCCAACTGAGATTATTCTACAACATTATAGTACATGTTCCTATGAGAGAGAGAAATAAGGAGCTTGGCAGCTGGCTAGCCTGGCAGTCTACTGGAACCTTGTTGTGTGCTGAGTGTCACTACAGTGAGTGATTTATGGTTATGCAAATGAGGCTGTCTGGGCAGAAAGTGGGCACTCCCCCAAAGACTCGTGGGAGAGGCAGAGACTGGCATGCCTAAGTCATTCTTATAGAGCTGAGACAGCTGGAAGCAAGATGGAGAGAGGGATGAAGTGATGAGAGAGAGAGAGAGAGAGAGAGAGAGAGAGAGAGAGAGAGAGAGAGAGAGCTGAAGCGATGAGATTTGTTTAGAAATCGAGGGATTGCCTTCAGAGGTCTTCAGGGTCAGTGGGAATGAGAAAGAAAAGTAGGCCAAAGCAATTGTGTGTGTATCTGGCAAATCGACAGTATACAGAAGACATATGGCAAGTGTGTGAGAACGTTCTCCCTGGGTGTTGGAATAGAGCCTTTCTAGTCAGAAAGGAGTATGACTCTGAGGTTAACAGTCTCTTATCTCTTAAGGATAAGAGAAAATCTCCAGCTCTAAACACCTAACACTCTCATTGTGTTCATTTTCAGTCAATTCAATTCAAATATTACATTAACCAGCTCTGCAGATGATCTACAACTGGTTGGTATGCGTGACCTGCATTTTTAATATCATTTAATGTATGTCAAGTCTGTCTTATTTGGTTGATCTTCCCCAGATCACATCATGACCTTGATACCTACCTCATGCAATTTGTCTTGTTGAATCCACATGTACTTCCATCCTGCCGTGCTCACGAGTACAGAAGCTCTGCATAGTGTGAGCTCCCCCTACTGGTGTCTTTATCAGCTTTATAGCCTGTTATATACGTTAATCAAGGACATGAATAGAGAAGATGCAATTAAACACAGTGATACTTGATTTCTTATAGCCAAGAGTCATATTTTCTTCTTCAATTGTTATATTTATTAGCATAATTATTTCACTTCATCACTGTCTCCAGCAACAGGAATCTGTTTATCTGAATGTGCTTTCTGCATGACTGGCTTGTTGTTTTATTTATTAAAGTGCAAAATGAAGTCACTGGATTAAAGAAATATAAAGACTTTGTTTTCAAAGCTTAAACCTTACTCCTCATTTGTTATTTGTTATTTTGCATATTAAAGTGCAGAAGCGGAATTCTCTGGATAATGTTGAGATTAATACTTAGTTTTAACCTGATTACACGAAATTTAAAGACTTTGTTTTTCAACTCTTCACCAGACATGCTGTGTCAGGGGGAAAGCTGAGAACACGGCTACAGATAGGTGTGATTTTAGAGACATTTCAGGATTGGAGGCAAGGCTCAGCACCAGATGGAGGACTCACAGATGAGCCTGCCATAGCGGGAGGGAATCGAACTGAGAAAAACACGTCACACGTTCACAGGCAGGTTATTTCAGGCATGAATACCGTTAACCGTTAGCTTAGAATCATTGCACAACCCAATGGGCCACAACACTGACTATATTTCTGACTTATGACTCTCAAAGTGCCTCTGGCAGACTGACTCCAGTCTTTAAGAACACTCTGGGCTTCGGCCAACTGAATATTCTAGAAGAGAAGTAAGAAAAGTTAGACTTCTTTAGTATTTCTGAATTATCATCAAGGTGCACTGGGGGCTTCAAATGCTGGAGGACAAGTGAAGCTGAGTTCATCTTGAGAGCTTTAGGTATAGAATTATGGAGGCTGGAGGGTTTATCTTTATACTGTAGTGTCCATAGAGCTAAGCAACAGCTGGTGAGACTGACTCAGTCTCTCTTAAGACCCACTTTGCGCATAAAAGAAGAAACTGTGGTTCTTGAAGGAAACTATAATTTGCATAAATAAGTAAATACATAAACATCAGGTAGCAAGACACCATGAAAGACATAGAATAGTAGCTGCATATGTGGCTTTAGTTTATTGAATATATGCAGATATGGGATGCAATCTTCATGTGGAAAGTCTGCAGAACCTTTATGACAGTAAATAATCTTATTTAGTCAATGTTGTCATTCGCTTTTGACGAAAGGAGGAAGTAGGTAGACAAATGATCAGATACAAAGTGACATCTTCATTCTGCCCAATCAGATCAATGGCCTGTACAGAAGAAAATGAAATGGTGATTGTACCTAATTCTAATGTGGACAGTAACTAGTGACAATTACTCTGTTCCTTATACTCAATATTTTTCTGTCCATTCAGATCAAGGGCCTGTGTGAAAAATGTCAAGAAACTGACAGTACCTATAATTTTAATGAAGGAATCACAATCCAAACTTGCTTGGAATAATGACATTGAATTGAAGTAACGTGCAAATGTTTTTGCCAATAAATGTGTTGGGGATAAAAAAAAAAAAAGATGAGAAAAAACATTAATAAACAAATAAACACTAACATGAATTTCTTGTGTTGAGAAAAATAGTTTGAAGAACAAAGTTTGGTTTCAGATGTTCTCAATACAGCCATCATATTCATGTATATTCCATCAGTGACACACTTGTCCGTTTGTTCTTTTTCCTATTGGGCAGCTTTGATTTTGAGCTTAAGTTACCTTGCTAAACTGAGAAATCCTGCTTTGTGAAATACTCCCCCAGGTACTGTAATACAAGTAAGCGGCTTAAAAATGGTTAAAACAACATCCTGACAAATATATAATTTGGTGACACTTTATAATAACTTTCATTAATAAGCCATTAATTAATGACTAATAACTGTGAACAAATCATTAGTTCATGAGAATTTGAACATGAACAAATGTTTATAAATGACAGTTCATGTAGTTACTAATGATTGTATTCATTTTTGCAAATGTTAACAAATCATTAGTAAATCATTAGTAAATCATTAGTAAATCATTTGTTAATGAAATTCTCATGAACTAATGATTTGTTCACAGTTATTAATCATTAGTTAATGAGCTATTAATGAAAGTTATTATAAAGTGTTACCTATAATTTTATTGTGTTAAACTGCATTATTGTTATCTGTTTACATTCAAATATGAATGTTTTTGTATTTTGTAACCACTGAATGTGTACTGCTCATATAAATAGCTTATAAATACTCCTTCATTGTCATGCACACCAAAACCAAAGAGTGGCATGCCATCCTTTTAATCACTTTGATCAGTGATTGAATAAATTCACACCACTCTGTGGGTTTTTGGATTTTGTTTTGTGCCAAAACTCAGCTTCAGTCTAATCTGGATCATCCTAGATGGGGCATTAAAAGTTATTTTTTTGTGCTATACTTAGAAACCAGGCCTACATTTTCATTCTGCAGCATAATACCTATAATCTATAAATCCTCTAAGTTGAGAGAGAAGTGATTCAGCTCTGGATTTAGGGTTGCTCTGCCCTTAGAAACTCAAGATTCAGAATAAGCAGTTATTGGAAATGCATTTGTCAGTATGATTTTTTTATGTCTCCCTGCATAGCCAGGCTTTCTCTCATGGCACAGTGGGTATTGCGTGGGTGCAGCCTGGTCTCTCATGTTGAAACAGTGCCATGGCTCTGCCATCTGCCACGCTCTATTTTCATCCCTGAGCTAAGAGTCAAAGGATACATTAAAGGGCCTTTTGTGGGTTTAATGGCTAACATTTACATTCTTTGAGAGTCAATAGGTTTCTACACATCAAAACCTAAAACTGATGTAGCACCTATCTGAAAAGTTCCTCTCTTTAACATCTATCCTCAATTTAATGTTATCAGTGGTTTAGTGTGATCAAATGTAACATATGACACAAAAAATCAACAGGAATGTCCAGGAAAGTTTTATTTTTATATGGTTCTGGTTCCCAGTCATGGGATGCTTAAATGAATGATTGTCAATCATAAATGATTATCAAAAAACACATTTACCCACTTTTCACTTAATCCAGGTGTAGTTTATCACTCACAATCACATATTTGAAAATTGGAGCTGTGAGGCTAATGCTGATAATGAATACTAATACTCAATAATCACGTAAATAGCCCATTCTTTTCTGTGAAAATACATTGCCATCAAAACATATTTTAAAGGTCCCATATCATACCCCTCTTCCACAAGTTAACAAGTTACTTGGGTGTCTAAATGAAATGTCTGTCACATTTTTGTTCAAAATACATCAGTTGTTAATAGTCAGATAAGCCTGTTTGATGAGTTTTTAAGACCTGTTGAGGCAGGTTAAGGAGGCAAGAGGCACTGCTACAACCCCAATTCAAAGTAAACAAAATGTAAATAAAATGATTTGCAAATCTCATTGACCCATATTTCACATTTTAAAAGGGAGGCATTTTACCATTTTATGAAAAATATTATAAGCATCCCCTCTTTTTTAACAACAGTCTGTAAAAATTTGGGGAGTGAGAAGACCAATTGCTGGAGTTCTGGGAGAGGAATGTTGTCCCATTTTTATCTGATGTAGCATTGTAGCTGCTCAATAGTCTTGAGTCTTATTTGCCAAATTTAATAAGGGCAGCCCAATCCTGAACTAATCATTACATTTCATGTTTCAGACCCCGACAGACCACAAAACTGGACTGGGTTTTAAATTTTGTGGGTTGGCAGGCCCTGACAAAGCCCAAATATAGGCATAAAAAAAAAATCCCAAATATGCCCCCTGTAAACTACATTCAGATCAGCATAACCTACTGTGAGCCTTAAACAAATCAAGAAGGTGTAGAGCCAGTTGCTACATCCATCTTAGAAAATTGACTCAGAGTAGGAAGTGCTGATCTAAAATCAGTTTTAGTTAGGCTAAGGAATGACTTCATGACAAACTAGTGCACTAAATAAAGTGTTATGTGTTAGATCAGGGACAGAACACAGAACAAAAAGCTTTGCTACTCGGAAGCACTGTCCTAAAGAGAATTTGCACTTGGTACACTGAACAGCACAGGTGAGTGGTAACACATGTCAAAATCAATAGATTTCTCTGAAGCACTTAGAAGAAAGACAGTTGATCCACATGTGTCTGGGTGAAGTTACAGAAACAGTTTCAAAGGAATTTCATGTCAGTTCCTTGATGTGACAGATCATTTACGCATGGAGAAATTTCCAGATCACTTGATATGCAAACAAAGTCATATATTCTACCAGAGGTGGTGGCTATTAACTAGCTACATTTATTCTGAAAAATCAATTGTAATACAAATCCTGTCATTTTTACAGTAAACTGCTGTTGGGAAAGCTTTGTACACAACTATAAATATACAACAATCTACATCTAAATAAAGTAGCATACTGTGTTGTTTATATTTACATTATTTACATTGCTGTAATTGACTGACAGCAAAGCTACATGTAGACTACTGAACAAATAAAAACAAATTGCATTAATGTGCCAATACAGTAATATGTTGTGTTAAAAAAAGATGTCAGGATATTTGTCTGGTCATGTTTTGGAATGGCCAAGTCCTGATCTTAATACAATATAAATGTTGTGGAATAGCCTGAAGCAAGCAGTTAATGGATTCCTGTACAACTGATCAATTACTTGAAACATTTAGTTAAGACTTTGTTAAGGGCTGTCCGGTCCCTGTATGATCGGAGCAGGAGTTTGGTCCGCATTGCCGGTAGTAAGTCAGACCTGTTTCCGGTGCATGTTG
>BRDA01006869.1:4593-31316 GCA_036984385.1 Crenuchus spilurus
TTCATTGGGAATCAGTCTGTCGGTTCATTGGGAATCAGTCTGTCTCTGACTAAGGGTTACTTGGCTGTCTGACTAAGGGTTACTTGGCTGTCTGACTAAGGGTTACTTGGCTGTCTGACTAAGGGTTACTTGGCTGTCTGACTAAGGGTTACTTGGCTGTCTTGCTAAGGGTTACTTGGCTATCTGACTAAGGATTACTTGGCTATCTGACTAAGGGTTACTTGGCTATCTGACTAAGGGTTACTTGGCTGTCTTGCTAAGGGTTACTTGGCTATCTGACTAAGGATTACTTGGCTATCTGACTAAGGATTACTTGGCTATCTGACTAAGGGTTACTTGGCTATTTTGCTAAGAGCTACTCTGGCTAGCTTTGCTAAGAGTTATTCTGGCTAGCTCTGCTAAGAGTTATTCTGGCTAGCTCTGCTAAGAGTTATTCTGGCTAGCTCTGCTAAGAGTTATTCTGGCTAGCTCTGCTAAGAGTTATCTTGAGCTTCCTCCTTTTGTCTGTTTCTTGACCATTGTATATTCTATGTTCTGTTTAATAAAGACTCTTATTATTTTTTACCTGCGTTCATCTTTTTCCCTCCTTCAGCCTAGTGTGATAATCCATGTCATAGCTATGTGAAAATACTGACTAGAGACAAGCAGCCAAGACATCAATAACTGGCCTTTAATATTGAATGTCAAGAAGTTCCAACTACAATTGTGGCTTGAATCCAAAGAAACTCAAGACATACTCACCCATAATCACAACGTCCTGGGTTCGGGCCATCCACAACATCAGATACCTGATAATTAATGAAGAAGATGACAATTACAGAGGAATTACAGTGCAGTTAAACTGCAATACTCTATATTATTTAATGGTCCTGGTGTAGACCATTAAATAAGTGTCTGAGACCTGGATCTGAAAACATGGTCCATTACAAAGAAAGGAAAGCCTGAGCTAGAATAACCATGTCTGTATGTGTGAGTGAGTGAAACCTGATTGATGCAGAGTACTGGTGCACCATAAGTATGGCTGAGGCGATGGAGGGTGCTGGAAAAAGCTAGCATGTGTCGTGCTCTCTCAATCGTCTCATCAGCCTGAAACTCGGTACGGAATAGCGCAGCCACTGAGTCCACCACCACCAGACGCACCAAGCCTCGTTCCAAAAGCATCGGTACACGCTGTGATACACACGTTTGCAGAGCCTCCTATAAGCACACATTCTTAGTTTAGTGTCATTTAGGTTTAAGAGTGCACCTCAATATCAGTAAGAGTCACTGGGCTAGACTCTTGATGATATCAGTGAAATGTAAGACAATCTGGATAACAGTCTTACAAATGCCACAAAAGTAAAGATTTTTGGGTCTGATGTGATATTATATTTCCAAGAGAAAATATGACCACCATAACCATCACTGTGTGGTATTTTCTAGTGGGAAACTGCCTTTTATAAAGAACCTCAAGTTTCTGAATTGGGAGTGTGTCAATAAAAAATCATGGTGGTCGCAGGTAGGCATGCTGCCCCTGCAGTAGAGGGTAAAGGTTTTGCACTTTTGTATGTTAACTTTACTGTTCAGGTTTGTACATAATTTGTGCACAACTTGTACTTATATTAATGATGGATACCAAAAAAGCTAACCAGAAGAAACAATACAGATATTTTTAATCTGTGCTATATGTGTTATTAATGTATTTGTACAGATATTAAAACAAAGGATTTTCTCAGGTGTGACATTAAAAAAGACAAACTTTTAGGCTGTCCTCCATTAATTGAAATGTTTTCATACTTAGTTTATTTTTCAGTGGGCTTTATGATCTGATTTAGTTTTGTTCTTTTGTTTGGTGTATTATTGAAGTTAATAAGTACATGTTTCCATACTTTTTAATCCCAATATTGCACAAAATGTCTATCATAGGCAAACGTGTTGCTTGTGTTTTGGGACCACTCTCACCACGTCTGCAGTGTGCTCGATGTAAATGTTATCACTTAAGCGGATGCTGCGGATCAGAGCCTGTGACACTTCTGGGCGAAGCCGGGACTGCTGGGTAATTAGTTGTCGCAACCGTTTAATTGGAAAAGAATCTTCAGTGCAGATATACACAGCTCCTGCCAATGCATTGACATTAAACATATCAAGTTATCCACTGCAGACTGGACTTACAACATGATTAACAGACGGATCAAACAATGTTTACAGTTTCTCTGTCTGGGGACTGCAAATGGAAATTAGCCAGAAAGAATGTGCCATTTTTTAAGACATCTTTTAACACAAAGGTCCTCTACAAAAAAAAATAAAAATTGTCCTGCATCTGCCTTACCTGCTCCCAGTCCCCCATGGTCCTGTGGATACTGAACGGAAAGGCAAAGCTGCAGGCCAAACTGTGTCTTTCCAGCAGCACTCTCGCCTGCTAGCTCCGTTATTCCACGCAGTGGTAGACCACCCCGCAGAAGGTCATCCAAAACAGGGCATGCCAGTGAAAGTCTATGTCCAGACTCCAAAGAGGGATATTCACCAAGTGTCAACTGTAAAGCTGCAGGAGAGAATATAATCTGTCTGCTTTTTTATCCATGCAAATAACAATAACATAATAAAAAAGTTGTTTATATGACAGTTACTCAAGTCACTTTTATTTTATGTTAGTTTCACTATTCTAGTATAAATGTCTACATGTTCCAGTAAAAGGAGGAGTCAACACTACAAATACACATGCATTGTGGTGCATTTCTATTTTTGCATGTTGTACAAACTCAAACCTTTACAACGTAATAAATACGTACTTTATCAGTGTTAAATGGTCAGGATTAAAAGTGTAAAAAAGTGGACAAAAATGACACATTTCACATTTCCTGTTCTTTTTTTCTGTTATTTCAATATGTAAATACTACAAAAAAGCATGTTTACAATGATTTAGATTTGGGGGTGGCAGTGATATTACTGCAATAAATGTCAAATACTAAATTCAGTTTATACAGTGGTATGAAAAAGTGTTTGCCCCCTTCCAGATTTCCTGTTTTTTTTTGCTTGTTTGTCACACTTAAAAGTGTCGGAACATCAAACCAATTTAAATATTAGTCAAAGACAACACAAGTAAACACAAAATGCTATTTTTAAATGAAGGTGTTTATTATTAAGGGAGAAAGAAAATCCAAACCTACATGGCCCTGTGTGAAAAAGTGATTGCCCCCTTTGTTAAAACATAACTGTGGTTTCTCACACCTGTGTACATTGTCTCTAGCCACACCCAGGCCTGATTATTGCCACACCTGTTCTCAATCAAGACATCACTTAAATAGGACCTGCCTGACAAAGTGAAGTCCACCAAAGGATCCTTAAAAGCTACACATCAAGCCAAGATTACCGCAAGAGCGCAGCGATAACTCATCCAACAGGTCACAAAAAACCCCACAACATCATCCAAAGAACTGCAGGCCTCACTTGCCTCAGTTAAGGTCAGTGTTCATGCCTCCACCATCAGAAAGAGACTGGTCAAAATGGCCTGCATGGCAGAGTTCCTAGATGAAAACCACTTCTGAGCAAAAAGAACATTAAAGCTCATCTCAGTTTTTCCAGAACACATCTTGATGATCCCCAAGACTTTTGGGAAAACATTCTGTGGACCGATGAGACAGAAGTTGAACTCTTTGGAAGGTGTGTGTCACATTACATCTGGCGTAAAAGAAACACTGCATGTCAGAAAAAGAACATCATACCAACAGTAAAATATGGTGGTGGTAGTGTGATGGTCTGGGGCTGTTTTGCTGCGTCAGGCTCTGAAAGACTTGCTGCGATAAATGAATTCTGCTGTCTACCAAAAGATCCTGAAGGAGAATGTCCGACCATCTGTTCGTGACCTCAAGCTGAAACAAACTTTGGTTCTGCAGCAGGACAATGATCCAAAACACACCAGCAAGTCCACCTCTGAACGGCTGAAGAAAAACAAAATGAAGACTTTGGAGTGGCCTAGTCAAAGTCCTGACCTGAATCCTATTGAGATGCTGTGGCATGACCTTAAAAAGGCCGTTCATGCTCGAAAAACCCTCCAGTGTGACTGAATTACAACAATTCTGCAAAGATGAGTGGGCCAAAATTCCTCAATGCTGAAAAAAAGACCCATTGCAAGTTATTGCAAATGCTTGGTTGTAGTTATTGCTGCTAAGGGTGGCCCGACCAGCTATTAGGTTTAGGGGGCAATCACTTTTTCACACAGGGCCATGTAGGTTTAGATTTTTTTTCTCCCTTAATAATAAACACCTTCATTTAAAAATAGCATTTTGTGTTTACTTGTGTTGTCTTTGACTAATATTTAAATTGGTTTGATGTTCCAAAACATTTAAGTGTGACAAACAAGCAAAAAAAACAACAGGAAATCAGGAAGGGGGCAAACACTTTTTCACACCACTGTAGTTTTGTCACTGATTTTTAATAGTTTTTAGTTGAAAGAAATATTGTAAATGTAATATTGAATGTAAAATTACCGTTTACCTTTTTGAATTAAATTATGAACAATTCACTTATATTAATTTTATGTGATGAGGCACTTTATTTGTAAAAAATCAACTGGAAGTGTTTTCCATCATCATTATTGTGCTGTTTATTTTCAGTATAGCTAGCTTTGTCTTAATGTTACATCTCTTATATTCCTGTGTTGTTTTAGATGTTACCAGTTAGTGGATAAGGAAACAGGTTGACAAAATTGGGGAAGAAAATTATTGGAGTCAATTTTAAAAGTATTTCCCAACTTTCAGAGCAGCATACAATCAATCTTGCTCTGAGGATATTAGATAATACATCTCACCTGCTCTATACAGTTCTCCCACCTCCACTCTGGACATAGTATGCCCAAAACAAAAACTAAACAAGTCATCTCATCATTTGCGCAAAGAAGTATTCAGTTATTTAATAAATTAGATATTGGCACATGGTCATTTTAGATAAATATGGGTGACCCCTGAGGTTGTCAGGGATGTTTTAATGTAGACGATGGATGAACATTTGTATTGTTTATTTGATATATCTTTTTGTGTGCAAGACAAATTCCCTTCAGGGCAATAAAGGTTCCTCCTCCTCATCAAAATCATAGTATTGTTTGTGTAGCAGTATGTGTACTGTTTTATTATAGCAAAACCTGTTCACAACCAGAGAAAATGTAACCTGTGACAGGTGTAGAAACGTTACCTGTGAAAGGTGCGACAACGTTACCTGTGACATGTGTGGAAACGTTACCTGTGACATGTGTGGAAACGTTACCTGTGACAGGTGTGGATGTGCGGTAAGCAGCAGCAACAGCAGCATGAAGCCGCTGCACATCACTCTGAGAGAGATGAGCGAGTCTCTGTAATTCAGGACCCGAGAGACTAAGAATGTCTTTGGCTGATCTCACACAAGCTAAAACAATCAAAAACATCAACTCATTAATGAACAGTGAGACTGTGTGTAGTTAATGTCTTTATATTCATATACGTTACTGTGGAATAAGGTGTGTACCTTTTTTCACAGCATTAATAATCCTAGGATTCAGATCAAGTCGTTCAATGTCCATATCACAGCAAAAAAAGTAACGTTTTATAGCCGCACACAATAAAACTTCATGTTTCATTCATTTTAGGTATAAATTCAGCCTGGTTTGTATTTCCGGGTTATGTCTGTACATATACACAATAAAAGTCCCTATGGGGTAAGTTTTAATTATGTATTCCGTTAACAAACCAGACTGAACTCTGAAATAAGAGGCACCGAAAAGCAGTAGCTATTTTTAGTTCTGTCAAATATTTGATGAAAAACAGACGTAACAAAAACATATGTATTCAAAAGAGCGCGCTTTTACTTAGCGCCGCTTTAGTAATGGTACGCGCCAACATAGGGGAGTAACGTTTGTAGTTGTAGATCGTCGAGCACTTAGAAACAGGCGTGCTGAATGAATAAAATATTTTCGAAGTGTAAATTAAATTATTCGTTAGTAACTACACGACACGAAGCAATGATCTCTAATATATGTTGGGAAAATATTTTGCCTGATTTGGACACCTCTCCAGACGCGTAATTTAGACCCTTCCATCAATGTTAACTATAGAACATATAAGCGTCGTAATAATAACAGCGACTGTTAGTGTTGAATGAAATGTTAGTGACACTGTTTTTACTTTCTCTTACTCAAGACACGATGACACTGGAGTAACGCGGATAACTTATGCATGTGCAGTATCTTGAATGCACAGCTTTTGTAGAGTCTGAACAGAACAAAGTCTTGCTTTACTTCCGTGGCCGGTGAGTGGCTAACTCTTGGCTAGCTAGCAAAGTATAGCATCTATTGTGTATATTACTGCATATGTTAACTGTTGGCTATAAATAGTACAAGTTTAGGTAAGCAATAATAAGCTAACTTGATTGGTTAGCTAACGTGCACTACCGAAGCAATTGGCATTGCTACAGTAAACACAACAATCATCAATGCATAACCTACACAGTCTCATTACACAATAATAAACCATAAACATATAAATAATCAGAGTTAATGTTGAGTCTCGTACAGGAGGTGCTCACTAATAACACTTTGACTTTAGCTGACTGTGAATTTTACAATAGGATTGTGTGGCTCAGTGGGCTGGGTCGGAGCCTAAGGTCTATAAACTCAGGCGGACTGAGTTCGAGTCTTGGTTGTGACAAGTTAGGAAATGATTGTGTTTAAGTATTATTTGAGCTTTTAATGTGAGATAATTGTTGAAATGTAATTGTAATGTAACCACACAAAGCTTAAATCCCTGACATTCTGTGACAAAATTAAATCAAGCTTCTTGTTTACATGTGTGTCCAAATATTTTTGCTATCAGAAATGTAATCTAAAGAAAATACATTCAAAGTGGAAATTTTATAAATCATATTCTAATTTAACTAGATTTTACTTCTAGGATTTGTGTTTTAGCATGTCATTTAAAGAGCTTAATTAATTGTTTTCCCAGTTCCTTGTAATGCAAGCAAAATGTTTCTTTTCAGTTTCCCAAGAAATACATTTAGATAAGGAATGCTTTTTACTACAGTTAGTTTAGATCTAGTCATCCCTGTACAGTTATTTTATGTAAAACATTTGTACATATACTTCTTTACTCTGCATACTGTTCATATAATCTACATTTGCAATCTGTATCGATGTATATTATATGTATACAGACATCGCTTAGCATCGCTTGCCATGATTACTTTCCTTCAAGTTATATGTATGCAGTACTGTATTTCACATTTCATTTTAGATGCTGTCTGCATTTCATTGACTTTGTACCTGTCCTCTGCACATTGACAAGAAATCTATTCTAATATAATATACTCTAATGTGACTATGTAACAAAACAGTTGCCTGTACAATTGTAAAAGCAATTTTCCACTGTTTATATTTAGTTTTCACACAAATCATTTGCTTGTTTGAACAGTTTTATTTCAAGCTGAATTTCTAGTATAAAATGTGTATTACAAGTTCTTTACAAGTTCAGGATTAACCTGTTTTTTTATTGATCCTCAGGTGTGTGAGTATCAACATTCCTGTCAGTATGAGTTCTCGGCAGTGTAAAAACTGTGGTGGAGTGGACATCGATATTGACCAGGCCAGGGGCAGTGCTGTGTGTACAGCCTGTGGCTCTGTACTAGAGGACAACATTATAGTATCTGAGGTGCAGTTTGTAGAGAACAGTGGAGGTGGCGCATCAGCGGTTGGACAGTTTGTTTCTGCAGATGGTAAGACAAGTTAAAGCATGTTATTAAATGTTTCCTATAAATGTCCTATAAAATTGCATATATTAGTGTGAAATTTAAATACAGAGATAGGGATTTACTGCCATTTTACTCATTGAATTTTTATGTGAGTGCTGTTTTTGCCATATTTCCATATTTGTTCATGTTTAGCCAGTACTGCCAAAAAGTGCTGAATTTTGTGGTTAAAGTTTATTGAGTGTTAAAACCTCAGCATTTCTGAAATCATCCATATTAGTCATTTTCACAGACTGTTTCTGTAAAGATTCTGGTGCTTATGACCTACTTTAAAATGAGTCATATAAATATCCACCGGCTGTATTAATCCTTTGGATAAGATAATTGTCAGTAAATATTCTGTCTTATCCTTTGAAAATGATTTTTTTTTGCAGCTATTCTTAAGTATGGAAACACTTGATTATGTATTTACATGTGCATTTACATTATGGCCCAAACCAAGCCAGTATTTTCCTACTTCAACTCTGAACTTTAGAAAATGCAAAAGATTGTGTTCGACATTGGAAACTTTCTGTACAGGTGCATCTTAAAAAAATTTATATTATTGAAAAGTTAATTTATTTCAGTAATTCAATTCAAAAAGTGAAACTCATATATTATATACAGTAGATTCATTACACACAGAATGTCTATTTCAGGTGTTTATTTATTTTAATGTTGTTGATGATTATGGCCTACAGCCAATGAAAACCCAAAAGTCAGTATCTCAAAAAAATGTAATATTATATAAGACCAATTCAAAAATGATTTTAATACATAAATGTTGTTGTACTGAAAAGTGTGTACAGTATATACAATCAATAATTGTTCAGGGCTCCTTTTGCATGAATTACTGCATCAATGCGGTGCGGCATGGAGGTGATCAGTCTGTGGCAATGTTGAGGTGGTATGGAAGCCTAGGTTGCTTTGATAGCGGCCTTCAGCTTGCCTGCATTGTTGTGTCTATTGTCTCTCATCTTCCTATTGACAATACCCCACAGATTATCTGTGGGGTTTAGGTCAGGTGAGTTTGCTGGCCAATCAATCACTGCCTTTGGACTTGAAATAACACAGTTGACCAATACCAGCAGATGATATGGCTCCCCAATCCATCACTGATTGTACTAGAAACTTCACACTAGACCTCAAGCAGCTTGGATTGTGTGTCTTCCCACTCTTCCTCCAGACTCTGGGACCTTGATTTCCAAATGAAATGCAAAATTTACTTTCAGTGATGGTTTGGGGATGATTTAGAACTGAATTACAGAAAAGAAATTACTTTTTGATGATGTTCTAATCTTTTGAAATGTACCTGTAAATCTGTAGGCTATGAATAAACCTAGGAACAGCTAGGTATATAGTTACAATAAATAACATTTTAATTTCAATAAATGTGTACATGTGTTTTCTACTCATGAGCAATTGATTGTATTGATTTTGGACATGACATATCCCCATCACATTGTTCATAAACATTACAGACCTGTGTCATAGCATTACCTCACCATCCTATGTGAAATATGTTTTTTTAGTAGAGACATACAGTAAATAATATGAATCCTGCTAAACATCAGCAGACTCTTCACCTGACATTATTAAACCAATTTAGTTTAAGGTAGTTGAAAGTGAAAAACAACATGTAAAATTTATACATTTACTTTACATTTGTGCATTAGGGTGGTCTTAATGTTGCAAGTCTGATATCTAAACTCAGTGTAATTTTGTAGCAGAGTGGTGCAAATCTGCTTGGTTATTTGTACCATGTGTGTCTGGAATGGAATAACCTAATTTTATCATTTTGATTTGTAGAAACTGCTTTTACTCTAGATTCCAGTTCAGTGGTGCAACATCACTTACAAATCATTTCCCCCAGCCAATAAGTCACAGATCACTGTAGGCCATGTACTATTCATCCCACGTTTTAGCATTAGTGTGTACATTCTCTCTGTAATTATCTAGATAAATATGTATATACTGTAGTTATTTGAGATGCCGCACCAGTAAAGCCTTTAAAATGCTTGTATGTATTTTTATTATGACAGCCCAGATTTCCTCTGTTATCCCTAATTGGAGTTTTGGAACTGTCTTACCTTGGTTCTACTGGTTTACACTGTAATTGTTTATTGATCAAATGCACAAGTATCCTTTAGACAAGCACAGCTGTCTGTGTGTATATATGTTCTCTGGTAAAGGTCATTGGCTTTTCAAGTGAAAAGGTAACGTCCTGAAACATAGCAGATAATAAACCACAAATAAGGTGAGGAACGTACAGAATCGATGACTTGTTGTTTATTTAGGCTTTATTAAGGATTTGCCCATGCTCATTGACCGCTTTACTCTCACACTCACATGTGAAGCTGTAGTCACTGTTGTAATAGGGAAATAGTTTATCATCATGCGTGGAGATTGAGCAGGCATGAGGTACGGGGTTTTTTTAATATATTGGAAGTTTCTGCTTTTAGTTAAGTAAGAGTTTTGTCAGCAGGTTAATAAAGAGTTCATTTAGCCTTTAGTATTCATGTCTTTATATTCTGACAGTATTCTTGTAGTTCAGTATTGTGCTGGTGAATATAGATTATCTCTTGCTTTATTTTATTGTCTCCCAGCCCTGCTTTAGTGCAGTTAGAGTGAATTATGCTAAATATTTTAATTAACAGCACATTTATGTGATATGCACATTGTGTTGGTTTTCTCTTGTTTTAAAGATTATTTAGCTACCTTGTCTTTGGAGATTGAGCAGATTCCCATATGTATTTTGGGAATTATTGGGTATTATCTGAGTGTCCTGGATAATAAAGATTGAACCACATATTTTAAAGCTCTAGTTTGACTACTGTAGTAACATGTATTATTCGGTGTGAGGCACATTTTGGTATTGTCTGCACAAAAACCACAACTTTGGATCAATTAACTTTTTAAATTATTGTATGATGTTCTAAAAGGCATAATCCAAAAATGGCATCCCTCAAGCTTTCATAGACAAAATGCTTTTTGATATATCACAAGTAAGCAATATTTTTACTTATCCCTGTACAGCCAAGTGTATTGTATTTGATACATGGTTGATTTTTAAATATATTTTCATATTCAGTGTGATAATTACATGATACATTATCTTACATCATTTATTATTTTAATACAAAATAAATAAATAATAATAGCAAAAACCTTATGTATAAAATAATATACATGTATTTTGCTCCCTGGTTGATTATCCATGCACTGCATGCACCAGGTATTTCTAAGTTTGAAATTACTGGAGTAAAAATGTAAAGGAAACAAAGTCCACAAGAGTTTTAAAAAAGTTTGCATTCTGTATGTTTTTGTTTGCTTATACATCATGGTGTGACCAAAAGGTTCTGAATGTATCAAATATGATACAAAAGATACAAAACTGTCATATAAAACTGTTTGACAACTGCCTCACTGAGGTAGACCTCCTTTAGAGTTTGTAAAAGGAAGTTTTGCAATTCTGTATATTTTTATTTGCAATTCTATTAATTTTGCAAGACAGGAAAAAACGTATCTTTTCAGGATAAAAACACTGGACTGTTACTTTAAATAGCCGAACTTTAAACTACTGGGTCCTCAGTATGCTCATTAATTAATTTTGTCTGTAGCAGTGTTACATTCATTTAAATAACTCATAAAGTCTACCAATTTAGCTAAAATGTATATGTTAAAACTAAATTGCTTATGAAAAATTGCAACTTTGCTGAGAAACCACTAGGAGTCAGAGTTGTATTTCATGGTTAAATACCTCCTCTTAACACTGGGAGCCACCAGGTGGAGCCCCAGTACAAATGCACATTTATGTTGATACTACGCTTTTTGTATTAAGTGTCTGAGTCATGTCAAGCATTAAAAAAAATCTAAAATAACAGATCACGTTTATGATTATGACTTCTACATGTTTTACAATGTTTTTAAACCTTCAGAAATACTACAACATAGTGAACAGCACCATAAAATGACCTGCATACTAAATAATAACCCTCTACTGCAGGTGGGTCTGCTTTTAGATGTGGGTTGGCTTGATGTCAGTATATTAGGTCATTACATGTGGCTTTGTTCAATATGTTGATGCAGGTCCTGCAAAGACCCCTGTCTTGGGAAGTGGGTTCCACACCAGCCTTGGAAAAGAGTCCCGAGCTCAGACTCTTCAGAATGGTGAGTAATCATTTCCTTTCTTACTCTAGTTGCTGAGATAGAGAGGACTGTAGGTTATAAGTATTGCTGATGAGGTTTTAGAGGATGAAGGTCAAGTACATCACCTGACAGCTTGTAATGTAATTAGGGGTGTGCAGATGAATGTGTTATGCACACACTGCCATTAAAAGGCCTGCAGTGATGAATAGTGTTTAACAAGCACTTGTGTCTTCCCTGTTACTGACATTCACTTGAGTGGTTTAGTTACTAGCCTCTGTGTCAGCAGTGACACAGTCTCAGACTGTGTATTAGTAGCTTTATCTTTGTATTGGATGTTGGATTGCACTGGAGAAAATGTGAGAAATATGTTGTATATTAAATTGATCAACATGCTAATATTGTTCATGTTATTCATAATTGTCTATTATTGACGTACAGAACATAAATAAATTTTGGCGACCAAAGTGCATGCTAGTGTACACTTTTAAATATAAAATGAAGTGTGCTCCATAAAGTGCTTAATTGCAGCATTTAGATCATTTGAATTTGGTATTTGGTATCTTACTGACATAAGACTGGACCTCATTGTCCTTTTTTACAATTATATGCAGAGTTACAGAACCAGTTATAAATTGCAGCTTGAGACCTTTATTGTAACAGAGATCTTGACAAATCCTTCAGCTGTACTCAATAGCTGCAGACTAAGTAACTGACTCAATTCAAAGTTTCAAAAGTGGAAGTCAAATGGATCAAGATTTAGGTCTAATCCTAGCCCGATTACTTCCATTATGTAATACTGAATGGTATATTTGTTCATCTTTACATCCTGGACTGGTACATGGTATGTTCAGAGACTCCAGCGATTTGAAGTGATTTGGGTTTGGCAAAGAAAACATTCCACAAACTCTTGTCAGATGAATTCAGTTCTTGGAGATTCTTACTCCATTAAGAAAGTGTGATGATGACCATTGTGCAGAGTTCCTTCAGGGCTCAGACAGAAAGCCAGCTCTCCTTTGATGTGGTTATGTAACCCCACTGCCACGCAGATGCATGTGCTTATGTTGTGGTGGACCTGCCTTGCTAATCCGGAGGCGCGTGCAGTGTGAAAAACATGCAGCACTCCGGCGGGCTCAAGGAGTGTGAAAGAGAGCGCGAGAGGGCAGGGCTGGAACACACTGGCTCCAGAATAGAGGGATTACGTTCTTAAAAGCTTTCTGAGTTATTTTTGGCATTTGGCTCGCTGACGCGCCACACTGCTTTGCGGCCCTTCAGCACCACGCTGGGGAGCTGAGAGATGGACTCCACCTCTTCATTTGTTCCTGTCTTATCCTCACATCTGCTTCAGTGCTCGTGTCTCATACCTGATTCCTTCTGTCAAGGACAGATGGTTTAACCTTTAGAAACTGAGATTAATTGTTTCCGTTTTGCTGTACCATTCAACTGTAATTACGAAATTTCATATATAATCCCATAGTAAATTTAACAATAGATTTAAAGCAAGACTATGCAAAATACATTTTCTTTACATTTAAATCATAACTGTACTAATAATACACCTTCTGCTTATGAACTTCCCAACTGAAACTGTAGAATGAATGAGAAATAAAGATTACAAAAGTGAGAAATATTTGTCTTGTGGTACATTCATTGCACACTTCATTAGATACACGCATCTACATTTATTGTCCATTTTATCAGCTCCACTGACCATACAGGAGCATTTTGTAGTTCTACAATTACAGACTGTAGTCCATCTGTTTCTCTCTATAGTTTGTTAGACTCCTTTCATCTGTTCTTCAGTTATCAGGACCCCCACTGGACCATCACAGAGTAAGTATTACTTGGGTGGTGAATCATTGTCATCACTGCAGTGACACTGATGTGGTGGTGGTGAGTTACACTGGTGCAAATTGATCAGACACAGCAAAGTTGCTGGATATTTTAAACTATATTACTATACTATATTACTATATTAGGTCCACCTTGTAGATATAAAGTCATTGACAATAGCTCATCTGTTGCTGCACAGTTTGTGTTGGTCTACTAGTTCTTCATCAGTGGTCACAGGATACTGTTGGCTGGAAAGTTTTGCTTGTCACTCCCACAGTGACACTGAGGTATTTAAAACCATCAGCAGCTTGGTAAAGTATAGAGAGAAACAGATGGACTACAGTCTGTAATTTTAGAACTACAAAGTGCAGCTAAATGGTCAGTGGAGCTGCTAAAATGAACAATGAGTGTAGATACAAGGTACCTGATGACTGTGCTATTAAAAATGTGGGTTCATTGCAAGATGTGCTAAGTAAATTACTGTCCATACACCACAGTTCTAATTTCAATAAGCAACACATGCAGACATACTATGGGATTTGGTGTAGACTGATTTATTTGATATGTAAAATGAATTACAACCTGGCCTGCGTCAAGTGTCTGTGAATGAGCATTTGAGTGTCTGAAAGTGTGTGAGAGAGCGAGACGAAGTTGCAGATGGTCTCACTCCAGGGAGTAAAACAGCTGTCTCTCTGCCCAGGGAAGCTCAGGGTGTTTTTTCTCCTTCCTCCAAGCCCCATTAAGAGCCTGTCTAGATGTGCACCGTTCTCATGACATCACTGCTACTGGAAAACCAAACACCTGCATGTGAAGTCATGCTTCGGTGTGTATGTGTGTGTGCGTGTTTGCCTAAACTCAAGTACGTCCGTGTGTCCTGTCTCTAGGGAAACGGCAAATACACAGTCTGGGCAGCCAGCTGCAGCTGAACCAGCATTGCTTGGATACGGCCTTCAACTTCTTCAAGATGGTGGTGAGCAAGCACCTGACAAGAGGCCGCAAGATGACCCATGTCATAGCAGCCTGTCTCTACCTGGTCTGCCGGACGGAGGGCACACCCCGTATCCTTTCCCAAACCATCCTTATACTTTCTTTTAGTGATAAGATGCAGTCTGTAGTCCATGTTTAGATTGTGAGGGTGTACATCTCTGATCTTGGTTATTATATCAAAACCTGAGGTGCCCATGATGGAGAATATATAGCTAAAATATTTGGCTCTAATATTCAAATACAACTGAAAGCCAGCATTATCTTGAGGATGTTAGATCAGTATTTCCCAATCCTGTTCCTGGAGACCCTCAAAATTTTACATTTTATGTGACTCCATGACCAGATAGCCAGTTTAGCTAATTTAACTTTATGCTAACGAGCAGATGAGTTTAATCAGATTTGTGAGGCAAGGAGAACATGTAGAATGCATGGTGCTGTGGGCCTCCAGGAGATCTGCTCTATACTGAGCTAACACCCTTGACCAAGATAATGCAAACCTTCGGGTGCATGTGAATATTAGAGAAAATGCGATGGGCACCCCTAACTGTGATATATTCACAGTTGTCATATTTTTTGTTGTGATTTCACTCTGTGAAGGATTTGAAGTACATTCCTATTATATACTGTAAATACTTTCACTAGATGGTAATGACTTTGAGCAACCTAGTTGAGAATGCTATTGTATTAATCACAGTACTAAAAACTAAAATTGAAACTACATAAAAATACATCTATGACCAGAGGATTGTGAGTTTTAATCCTGGTCATGCTGTTTGCCATCAACAGCCGGGGCCTAAGAGAGCAAAATTGGCAGTGCTCTCTCTGGTCCGGTAGATGGCGCTCTCTCTCCCTATCACTCTCACATTTGCTGACTCCGCTGGTCCATTCCCTGCAATTTCCTCCAAATGCATTGGTTTCATCAAGCAGTAGTTCGAAAAGAGGCGGTGGCTATATTGCACGCAACGGAGGAGGTGTTTGCATATCTTCACCCTCCTAGAGTCAGGGACGGTGTAAAGTAATAGGGAGAGCCACTAATGGGTTGGGTAATTGGCGACTACCACATTGGGAAAGGGAGAAATTTGGCAAAAAAAACATCAAAGCCTTTTCAGAAAATACAAACAAAATAATTATGAATTAAACATTGTCGTACTAATCTGAAATAAAATGCACAAAATAAATAATATATATATATTTTTAAGAACATTTGTTTTCAAAATGATAACCCTCCCATAATGATTCAGTTTGATTATGATTCTTTCTTGAAAGCTCAAATTTTCCAACCATTCAAAGTGATTTTTAGTACAGTTTAGAATGATTGTTTTCAATACA
Organism: Crenuchus spilurus; assembly: GCA_036984385.1. Classification (NCBI taxonomy): domain Eukaryota; kingdom Metazoa; phylum Chordata; class Actinopteri; order Characiformes; family Crenuchidae; genus Crenuchus; species Crenuchus spilurus. The sequence continues at coordinate 20,614 of BRDA01006869.1, forward strand.
CTCAATGCTCATCTGTAGTCACACAATGGGAACTATTTTTGCAAAACAGTAGCCTGATCATTTAAAATCTGACCAAGAAACAATCATCAGTTCCAAAATGTCTATGCAGTTGAATTACTATCTTCAGATTCTTGTATCCATGCGTTTTTATGTCCCCGGTATTGTGCTGTTTTTCAGAAGCATGAATTTATTTACAATTATCTTGTTTTAAGCATTTTTTTTAGTTACATCATTTCTCTTCTGAAAGCTTCATTATCACAAACAGCATCAGGAAATGGGTTTCAGTACACATTTATAGGATCATCTTTAATGAGCGGAGAGTCTGTACTGTCAGCAGTGTGTCCTGTGTTGAGCTAGGCAGAAATCAGCAATGCTGGGAGATTCTGTGAGAACTGGGGAATGTTTACTACACCTCCTGGATTATGATCATTCTGTGAGCTCTACTGAGTAAACCATGGAATGCAGCCCATCTGCTCACTTTTGGAGTCGCACTTCTCTTTCCTCTCAGGAGCTATCCTAAGCATTCTAGTTCTCTCTGTAATGCACAGCAGGGATGTTGAAAGTGCACAGAATTTATGAGCAGTGAAACAGAATTAAATTGTAATTGGTCATAAATGTTATTACATTATCAGTGTTGTGATTGTGTCATAGTGTAGACGTTAAATTTTATTCATATTTTGACATTTACAGGTTGCCTCTCAAGTCAAATGAGTTACAGTCGAAGCAAATGTGTTTAGAGGTATGCGCTGTGAAGAAAGATGGACTTATTCTATATTTAAATTCTAATGCTTATTTTATTGATTGTTATAAAATTATTAATGGGCATTTTCAAGTCCAAATTAAACGATTTTGGTGAAGGACACAGGAACATTCATTAGCCCCAATGGTTTCCTGTATGAAGCAGAGTTATGAGAGTTAACTTTCTTTATTTGTCCCCTTTTTATTTGAGTTGAATTGTTTTCTATCTCTCTCTGAACAGCTCTGCTCTAGAACAAATTATGCTGCTGCACCCCAGCATACTGTTACATCAAACACACATATGGACGTCATACTTTCTACCCATGTCCTGCTATGGTTCCTGCACTGTTGTGTGGAAGAAGAGAGCACCATGTGCTTCCACTGTTTCCACTGGGGTGTGGTTGCCTGTCCCTGAGGGTTGGGAAGGGCTCATTCAGTAGTCAGGCTAGACTCCAGTTAAGCTTAACAGCTTTAGCACAGACTGTAGTTGTCCTTCAAAGTTTTGTGTATGTAACAAAAATCTAAATTGCACTGCAACTTTTCAGTTGACCACATTTACCTGTCTGTTTTTGCTGAACCTATAGTTGTGGGTAAAGTATGATACATCATGCACAATTTAAAGTATATTTTTGGTATCTTTTATACTTATGGTTATGTGTTACACATACAAACCCTATTTAAAAAATATCAAAATTTAGAATTTGATGCCTGCAACACAAAAAAACGTGACTGTGCCATGTTTTCTGATTCTCCTTTTCATGATGCATCATACATTTTCAACACAGGAAAGATCTGGACCGCAGGTAGGCCAGTCAAGCCCACATGCTATTGTAGTATGTGCAGAATGGGGCATGGCATTGTATTCCTGAAGTAACTATGGCCTTCTCAGAAAAAGACACCACATTGGCACTCATTATCTGTTTTTCCTGAAAACAAACTGAAATGTTGACTCATCTGACCACAGCACATATCCATTATTATTCAGATCTTCTGAGATGAGCTCTGACCCAGAGAACTCTGCAGTGCTGCCTAGAATTGATGTATGACTTTCCTCTTGTGTGATATAGTTTCAGGTTGCATTTCTTGATGTAGCAGCAGACCGTGTTAAGCCATAATGATTTTTTGAAGTACTTGTGAGCCCATGTGTCTATTTTTATCACAGTAGTATAATGGGTTCTATTGCAATTCTGTCTGAGGGCTTGAAGGTCAGGCACATTCAACAGTGGTTTTTGGCCTTGCCCTACATGGACTAGATGGACCCACAATATTATGTGCAGTAAATTGTAAAGTTTTTGCAATCTTATGTTGAGAAATTAGACAATTCTTGTCAAAGTTTAGAATAAAGTGGCAAGCAATGATCTTTTGTTTACAAAGACTGAATCTTTGATGGATGTTTCGTTTATACTCAGTCATGATACCCCTACCTGTTTTCAGCTGTCTGTTTAAAAATGAAGTAACGTTAATATTCTATTCACTTTATTCCAGATCATACACCAGTTCTAGATTTATTAATCTTGCGGGCATCCAAATAAAAATTTGCTTATATATACAAAACACAGTAAAGTTGTTCAGGCAGTACTAAAAGTTATTTCTTTGTGGCCCAGGGTGGCTCAGCAGGCTAAGACGCTGACAAATCCTGGTCATGCTGTTTGCCATCAACTGCTGGGGCCCAAAAGAGCAATAATTGGCAGTGCTCTCACTCCCCCTATCACTCACACATTGCAATGTCTGCTGGCTCAGGCGTCTACTGATTGGCCCATTCATAGCTGGGAACCCTGCGCTTTCCTCTGAGCATGTTGTCTCCCCAGTGACGGTGTATCAAGTGGTAGTTAGAAAAGAGGTGGTGGCTGGCATCGCTTGCTTCGGAGAAGGTATGTGCGTGTCTTCAGCCTCTTAGATTCAGGGACAGTACAAAGTGATGGGGAGAGCCCCCTAGTGGATGGGATGGGTTAATTGGCTGCTACCACATTGTGAAGGGATTAAATTGGCAAAAATTAAAAAAAAAAAAAAAGTCTTTGTACTTTTGTACAAGAAAATATGATTCAATTATCAAATCACACATTTTTTTTACAATCTTACAATTTACAAAATGTCCCAACTTCTGCAGAAATTGGGCTTTTATTCATACCACATCTTCTATATAAATGTTCAAAATATTTTAGGCCAATGAACACTGGAGTACCAGTGTATAGTAACTGATAAGGAGTTTAGCATGAAGTTTAGCTTTTAGACACTCTTAAGTGAAGTACTTCAGCTAAAATTAGTTCATTGTTAAATATCAGTGCTGATATTGGCCAATATTCAATAACTGAATAACTGAGAAAATGGTATCGTGCAATCTCTGATGATACCAAGTAGCTGAAAGGAAATTATCCCATTATGCAATTGTGCTGTTTACTAAAGTGTTTTTTTTTATCTAATTGTCTTATTTTTACTCAGTTAAGGTATATTGCAAATGCTCATTACATTTATATTGGTTCTACTTTTGTGCATTTTGTCCATTATAAACTCTTTCAAACTTCAGAAAAACTAATTACTGTACCAGAGATATTTTTATTCTACTTACCATCTTATATTTTTGCCCACTTAGTAGCTTGAATGCACATTTAGTTCTGTGGCTGAAAGCAACATTCTCCTGTGCTAGTGTGTTATCCTTATCAAGATTTCTGCCGTAATTAAGGCCTTTAGACTGATCGCCTTCACTATCTCTTGATAAGACAGGATTAGCCTTTCCCTTTCAGTGGTACTAATCTCTCCCTACTGTACTTAAAGGGCATTAGTCACCATGGAGATACACCATGCCACAGGTGTGTGAATGAGCGTGTGTGTGTGTCAGGTGAGTAGTTTCAGACAGACAGATAGGGTGAATCTCTTCCTCGCTGTGAGGCTCAGACTGTGCCTCAGGCGTGCACAGCAGTGGTTTTGGAAAGATTAAAATAAATTCTTCTTAACTAATCCAAAGTGACAATTACCAATTCAGATGTAACAGATTTGCATTAATAACAGTAATGGGGGCAGATATTCACTGAATATGTGATTTTTTGGAGTTAGTTATATTATTTTCAGATCTGTAGTATGTTGATCATTAGCATTACATGTCTTTCCTGTCATTTTTCGTTATCCTTTAACCTACACACAGACATGCTACTGGACCTGAGTGATCTCTTACAGGTTGGTTTTTTAAAGATTTTATTATACCATTTCATGAAATTACTGAGTCAGAATTAGGCTAGACTCAGGGATTTGGTCATGGTTTTCCTTTGGATACTATACTAGATCATTAAAAAAAGAAGAATATTGTGAAGAATTGTTTTAATGTTGATCCATGTGGTTTATAGTTCATAAAAATCCGAATTCCAATATCTGTTTATTAGAATATTTTATTCAGATCAAACAGAAAAGGATGTACAATACAGAAATGTCCACCTTCTGAGAAATACATTAATTTATACACTCAATACTTGGTTGTGGGCTCTTTACCACAAATTGTTTAATGCGGCATGGCTTGAAAGCAGTCACGTTGCACTGTTAAGATGTTATTCAAACCAAGGTTGCTTTGATATTGGCCTTCAGCTTGTCTGTATTGCTGTGTTGTGTGTTTCTCATCTTCCTCTTGACAACACCCCATAGATTTCTGTATAGGGTTCAGGTTCAGAGAGTTGACTGGCAAATCAAGTTCTGTAATATCAAGGCCAGCAAATGATTTGGTAGTAGATTTGACACTGTGTAAAGGTACTAAAGCCTGCTGGAAAAGGTAATAAATATCTCTGTAAAGCTTGTCAGCAAATGGAAACATGCTCTAAAATCTTGACGGCTGTGTTGAATTTGGGGAAAAATAAAAACTGTGGACAAACATCAGCAGATGACATGGCACCCCAAACCATCGCAGACTGTAGAAACTTCACACTAAACTTCAGACACCTTGGATTCTTTGTCTCTCCACTCTTCCTCCAGACTTCAGGACCTTCCTGGAGACATCCGTGTGTGGTGGCTCTTGATGCACTGACACCAGCCTCAGTCTTTGTGAAGCTCTCTGAAGTTCTTAACTAGTGTTTTCTTGACAATCCTGTCAATGCTGCAGTCATTTCTGTTGCTTGTACACTTTTTCCTACTTTTTTCCATCTTTTATTCGACTTTCCATTAATATGCTTTGATATAGCACTCAAACAGCAAACAGCCAGTCTCTTCTGTGGCCTACCCTCCTGGTGGAGGGTGTCTGATCATCTTCTGGACATCTGACAAAGTCAGCCATCTTTGCTATGATTGTGGTGGTGTGTGCTGAACTAGACCAAGAGATGTTCTGTTTATACTATTTGAATAGCAATTTACTAATACTCAAAATGAAATACTGGATTTCTGATTTTCATGAACTGTAAGCCAAGTTGATCCAAAGTAAAACAAAAATATGTCTCTTTACTTGCATTGACAGTTTACCTTTTTGAATTATGAACCAGAGTGAAATTTTTTTTTTTGCAATATTACATTTTTGAGATGCACCAGTATATATCATAAAAAAACGAGTGAGTGGGGGAAATGCAACAAATTAAGTGCTCAGATATTTTGTGTGTGAATATTTGAAAATGTACTCATATTTGATGATTAAGTATGCCACGTGGTATTGCTTTGTGGGCAGTAAAATATGGTCACTGTTTTAAGTTGTGCTTTCACCTGTGATATGTTCATTTAGACCATTGAGAAACCACAGTTCCATGAAGTAATGAAGACTGTGGTATCATTTTTCAGTCATTTCAGAGACAGAAATAATCACCTCATAAGTAATACAACCATTAGCACAATATTGCTATTAAAATGACATTCAAAACACCGCAGGTTTGTCATACAGTGTTTTTGTGCAATAAAGTGACACATTGTGTCTGCACACACAGGAACTAATGCTTGCAATGAAACACTAGTGAATAGACTAGTGTGCAATGAGCCTACACATGCCCAGAGTAGTGGGCAGCGTCATCACAGCATCTGGGAAACAGCTGGGGATTAGGTGTCTTGCTCAAGGGCATTTCAGGCATGCAAGCTCAAACCGGCAACCTTCTGGTTACGAGACTGGTTCCTTAACCACAAGCCCACTTTACTGGATACTGTTTTTCAAGGGGTCTTCAGATCATGTCCTGGAGGACAGTTTCCAGTAGTTTGGCGATTTCCCTGCTCAGACACATTTACTAAACCTGACAATTAACAAATTCATTTAACGAGGTGTGTTGAGCAGGGAAATAACCAAACTGTGCAGGTCATTGGCCTTTCCAGACTGGATTTGAAGATCCCTGCTGTAAACCATGCTAAGAGGTTAGAGAGTGATCATGTTACATTTGCAAATATAATACTTTATGCTTATGGTGCTTAGATAGATAGACAGATAGACAGATAGATAGATAGATAGATAGATAGATAGATAGACAGACAGACAGACAGACAGACAATTTTCTGTGTTTATCATAAATATTGTAAGTGTATCTAGAACAGTGAACTGCATGCATCATATTAAAAAACAGCTAATTATACACAGCAACAACAATGTAGAGAAACTGCAGAGAAGCTAATTGGATGTAAGCTTATTATGGCAGCATCTTATGTTAGCAGTTGTACCTCATGTTCCTTTTTAATATTTTAGTTTTGCAAATTCTAAACCCCATTTCCAGAAAAGTTGGGACACTTTCTAAAAATCCAATAAAACTGAAATAGGTCTGGCATTGTCTTACTGAAATTTAAATGTAGTTCTTGGGAAAATTCATGATGTTGATGACAGCATATGTCTCTACAAGATACTAACATAAGCCTCCACATCAATGGTAACTTCACATACATATATCCAGATTACCAGAGCCATGGTCAGATGATATTTTTCAGCACATATAATCCAACATCTGTTTATCCCAAAAACAAGCTGAAACGTAGACTATTCTGGCCACAGAACACATTTTCCCAGTCTTCTGGTCCATCTCAGATAACATTGGGCACAGATAACACCTGCATTACTATGCAAAATTCATATACTTCTTCCTCTTTGCATAATACAGTTTCTCATTGGATTTCTTGATGCAGTGATGGACTCTGTTAAGTAACAATGATTACAAAGTACTCTTCAGCCCATGTAGCTTTTTCCTTCATAGTAGCATGACAATTTCTCAGACAGTACACCTGAGGGCTTGTTGTTCACATATTCAGCAGTGGTTTATGTCCTTGGTCTTTATGCACCAAGAGTTCCCCTGACTCACCTGACTCCTTTTCCTGATGTCATGAACTGTAGACGGTGAAAGGCCTATATTGTTTAAAACCTTGCACTAAGAAACACTCTTTGATCTGACTTAAAATTCTCTCACAAAGTGGTGAACCAAGTCCCATACTTGCATAGACTAAGCTTCTGTTGGATGCTCCTTTGATATTCAGTCTTGATGACCTCACCTGATACTAGTTAAACCTTCAAGAACAGTGTTACTTGTACTTTATTTTGTTTTATTTTGCCTCTGTCACAACCTTTTTGAGTGTGTTGCAGGCATCAACTTCTACATTTGTTTACATTTAACAGATATGAATAAGTTCACCATTTTTTTTAGTTAAATAGAGGTTCAAATTAATTACCAAAATACAAAATTCCGTTTTATTGGATTTTAGAAAGTGTCTGAACCTTTTTGGGAATGGAGTTTGTATATGATTTATTTTAGCTTTGGATTATGTTATAGGCATTCCAACATGGCTGATAAAAACATGATGTAACTTGTAGGCAAATGATCATGATTGATACTGTAGCATTAATATGTCTACATGTCTCATTATGTTAGATATTTGTCATCATCCACTTTTATGGTCATAACAGTATCCTGAGTTTATTTTCATGTAAAGGATCTTGTATGAAACATTTCATGTTTTGTTTAACTGTGTGTAACATTTTCATATTTAATCATTTTCAGATGTTTGCCTTTCTTACGAGACATGGCCCTGCTGAGAATGGGGCTTAGGTCTCAGCTGGACCTTGCTGTGTAAATGAAAGCTTTCAGCTGACATTAATTGAAATACAAGGCAACACATGCTACTAAGCATTCTGTACTGTACATATGGTCTGAGGAAGTGAATGATAAATTCTATTGACATAGTTTGGGAAGAAACCGCTATTGTTGTAGTATACAGTTATTTACCAGACCAACCGTGTGTGTGCACCATACCCTACTCAGACCTTAATATTTGTGGTTTCATTGGGAAGCATTTCAGGACCATACAGCTGCTGTTACGCTTATTTTTACTCTCCCAGCTGTCCTGAGAGCATGGACCCTTGACCCTGCCTAATGTTGAAGAGATGTTGAGAGGTGCCTTAGAGCCAGGCTTAAATATGCTATGAATCCCAAGCAAGTGCAGCCACACCCAGCTCCAACAGGACCCAACCCTGCAGGCCCTGCCAGGCTAACTACAGACCTGCGGCTGAGGTCATGACCTATGTGCATTACTGAGTTGCCCAAATTGCTCTGTACATACTGTACAGATCATACTTGCCAAGTTTTGATCATGGTTGGAGTGTGGTTTTAGGCAGGCCCTGCAGTAGTAAAAACAGAACATTGGAATTTGGAGAATTTGTAACATACAGTGGGCTGAAGTTTTAGGATGCAGTTAGAATCGGCTGATTTTTGGTCAAGAAATAATTGATAATCCATCCATTATCTCACTGGCTTAATCTTTATCAGGGTCGTGGTTAGTGCTTGACCCTCTCACTGGGCACAGGGCAGGGCATTACACTATCCCAACTAAGCCCAGGACACGGCGCCAATCCATGATTGATAATCTGCAAGTTTGTTTGTTTTATTTTGGCAAGATTAATGTTACAAATGTACAGTATATATTAAAAATATCACAAGCCAGATAAATTATGGTTAATTAAATCAGCAAATTGCTTTAATTTAAATGCCAATTTGTCAAATTAAAGGACTATTAATGTTGATTGTATGTTCCTTTAGCCCACTGTATGAAAAAGTATGAAAATTTCTAAACCAATTTTTGGCCATAAAAAATAATTATCAGTCCATTCCCATTAAAATATTGTTTCCATGTCATATTACTATAGATATGCTAGATATAGATTACAGCCAAATGCTGTAAATGTAGATTAGATATGTCAGATACAGGATACATTTTAAATTCTTTATAGACACAGAAATAGATATCAAAATTACATATGTTCTTTTTTATTCTTTCAGGTGAATGTGTATATCCTGGGGAAGACTTTTCTTCTGTTGGCCAGAGAGCTCTGCATCAATGCTCCTGCTGTTGGTATGGTTTTATCATTTTGCATTTTACTTATTCACATGTTCACAGCTTCTCTGATTAATGATGTTTAATTATGTTGTTAATGATAAATAGCATATTATATAAGTCACCTGATTATTAATGTATTCACTCATTATGGAACTGTGCCACTATACAATGTGCTGGCAGTTATTTATTTCTTCTTAATAGTTCAAATGTGTTCTCTGCATTTAAACTAGTCTGACTTCCATACCTTTGTTCTGTAGTCACCTTCTTTGTCCATATCACTGCACAGACCTTTGTATAATTCCTGTAATGCTGCCAAATTTAGGTAATGGGAGAAATGAATGTCCATCTGTTTAAAAACACACACACACATTGTAGTCTGGCTTCAAGTACATAGGGGGCACTGCATCACATGTAAAATCCATTCAGCTCCATCACAAGTGTTCCTGAGCCAGTCTGTTTCCCGTTGCCACAATGAAGATAAATTGTGTCTTTTGTTCCTTAGATCCATCACTATAAAGTGGAGCGAGCTAAATTTTGTTCAAGTATGCAACTGGGAGCACCTGAATATTAACGTGCTTTTTATAATCCCAGTAAACAGACTGATTAGCAGCTTTCCATGTGTTCTGATTTCATATTCAGCTGTTTGTCTGTCAAAAATCTGCCATTTAACCAACTTGCATCTGTTCTGCGTTACTAAACCCTCAATTAGAATGCAAACAGCCTTGCAGCAGATTCTTTGGGCTGGATTCAAACAATCTCCTCATTCAATTTCTCCTGCAGCCTGGCAGGGAAAGTGGTTTCTTTATGTAGGATACAAAGATTTTTCAACCTTACATGACAGTCATTGTCTCATTAATACGGCTCAGGTTTGTTGAGGCTCGTATAATTGTCTTCTGTATTCTTCAGACACATTTCATGCACACCACAGTCAGAGTCCAGATGTTTGCCTTAACCCTAACAAGACAGCTGAGGTCATTTTGAGTGTGAATATGCTAATGTGTTTCTGTGCACAGTTGGGGCAGTTTTAGTACTGAAGACGCTGGTGTTTTTGAAATCAAGTTACAAGGCTGTATTAACTATACAATCATAAGTGAAGCAATAAAAGTGCGACAACTTTGCAGTTTGAGTCACAAAACTTTTATAATCTGCAGTTTAGTAAGCTGCACACTAATACAAGACATTGTATTTGTCAGTCAGCATCAAGCTGTAAACAAATTAGCCTCAAGTTATGTACAAAACACAACACACTAGTGGTAACAAGCCACCAGGAGTGCAATACATCTATTTCTTTGTTTATATAATATATATATATGTATATAGATCTGCATGCCGCAGCAGCAATAATTAAATCAAATATACTTTTTTCAATAAATAAAGCAGAGGAGCATTCCTTCACTCATACTTTGTCAGAGAAATGTCTATTTCAGCATGAACAGGCTTTGCCATTGTCCTCCACTGCTACATTGAAAAGTAGGCAAGAGCCTCTTGGGACCCTGTACTCTCATGTGTTCATTGCATCCAAATCCAGTGAGCAGAATGCACTTTAGTTTGGCCATCCTCACACCTTTCATGCGTAGAAGACCAGCTCTGGGATCTGACCTCCCTGCACACCAGTGCCATTAGTACTGTCCGAAGAGCACTGGAACTGAAAGGTCACCTTGCCACACTGTACTTCTGTCATTCCCTCTTGCCCGAAGTAGCTGAGCTCA
>BRDA01006869.1:35707-64208 GCA_036984385.1 Crenuchus spilurus
TTAATTTGAAGGTGAAATTAGAGTCAGGTGTTTTCAATCAATGGGATGACAATCAGGTGTGAGGGTGCACCCTGTTTTATTTAAAGAACAGGGCTCTAGCAAAGTCTGCTCTTCACAACAGATGTTTGTGGAAGTGTATCATGACAAACAAAGCAGATTTCTGAGGAGCTCAGAAAAAGTTGTTGATGCTCATCAGACTGGAAAACCTTACAAAACCATCTCTAAAGAGTTTGGACTCCACCAATCCACAGTCAGACAGATTGTCTACAAATGGAGGAAATTTAAGGCCATTGTTACCCTCCCCAGGAGTGGTCCACCAACAAAAATTGCTCCAAGAGCAAGGCGTGTAATAGTCAGCGAGGTCACAAAGGACCCCAGAGTAACTTCTAAACAACTGAAGGCCTCTCTCACATTGGCTAATGTTAATGTTCATGAGTCCACCATCAGGAGAACACTGAACAATTGTGTATGGCAGGGTTGCAGATGGAAAGCCACTGCTCTCCAAAATGAAAATTGCTGCTCATCTGCAGTTTCCTAAAGATCATGTGGACAAGGCTATTGAAGAGTGTTTTGTAGACAGATGAGACCAAAATAGAACTTTCTGGTTTAAATGAAGAGCGTTATGTTTGGAGAAAGGAAAACACTGCATTCCAGCATAAGAACCTTATCCCATCTGTTAAACATGGTGGTGGTAGTATCAGGTTTGGGCCTGTTTTGCTGTATCTGGGCCAGGACAGCTTGCCATCATTGATGGAACAATGAACTCTGAATTATATCAGAGAATTCTAAAGAAAAATGTCAGGACATTTGTCCATGAACTGAATCTCAAGAGAAGGTTGACAACGAGCACACAAGTCGTTCTAGCAAAGAATGTTTAAAGAACGGTTCCTAGAAATGTTTATTTGCAGTTATTGCTGCAAAGGGGGTCACATCAAATAGTGAAAGCAATGGTTCACATAATTTTGCCTCTCACAATCCATTTTCTTCAATAAATAAATGACCAATTTTTGTCTCATTTGTTTAACTGGGTTCTCTTTATCGACTTGTGTAAAAATCTGATGTTTTAGGTCATATTTATGCAGAAAAAATAGTCAGTGCCTCTCAACTGCATAACAGTGATGCCCCAGGACCCATTAATGCTGGAGTTGAACAGTGAGTGTACAGAGCAATGGACACACCACAATAGGCCAGCTAACCTCTATTATGAAAAGAGGAGCAACACAGGAAGTGACAGACATTAAGGTGCATGGTTATTGGTTAATTGTCATAATATTCTGATATGATTGGATCTCGAACACCAATCAGCCAAAACGTATAAAATTACCTCCATGTTTTTACTCATTGTCCATTTTATCAGCTGCACTTACCATATAGGTGCGCTTTGTAGTCCATTTGTTTCTGTGTATATTTGGGTGCTGGAGGATTTAATCATGTTCACTCACCATCCACTTTATTAGATACACTTACCTTGTTGTCACCTTGTAGATGGAAAGTCGGAGACACCAGCTTGTCTGTTGCTGCAGTTTGTGTTGGTCATCCTCTAGTCATTGGTGATCAAATGATGCTGCCGACAGGATGCTGTTGCCTCTGCTCTTCTAATAGTTCAACACACACTAGCACACCACTACCACATCAGTGTCACTGCACTGCTGAGAATGATTTGCCACCCACTCTATGTGCTCCTGTGAATGTCCTGGCAATTGAAGTTATTATTGTTTTGCTTTTGCTGCATATTTGGTATGTAATTGCACTATTTATTATCAGAATGGATAAAGAGCTGCATTTGTCAGCAAATAACACATGCTTTGTATGGTCTGCAGTAGTGACTTTGAAATGTATAACATGATACTGGAGAGATTTCCTTGCAACACTTTAAAGAATTCAGCAAACATCTGCACAAGCCTCAGCTTGACTCACAGGTGTTTCAGGTTTTCTTCTATGAGCGTGTTCTTTGTTTTGATTTTAGCGGAAACTTCTCACGTCTCTGATTGTTAGAGACCCTTCTGCCTTCTCACATTCATTCATCACCTTTTTTTTAAATCAGCCTTCGACAGCCACACACTCTCACAAATCACACAGTCCCCGTAGCCTGAGAGAAATAGAGGCTTCCAGATCAGTTCTTATTGTACTGTAGTACAGAATGTCTCGGAGAGTTGTCACATGTGGAAATTAAATTTTCCTCAAATTATTGTTTCCAGTTTCACAGATGGCACAGAAAGATCAGCCTCTGCACTGTTGCGCTTCAGTGTATTAATATGATAATTTAGTATTAAATTGCCTATATGAGTCAGGAAAAGGCAAGTGACAGAAGGGGTCCTGGGGGATTTTTGTGTCCCTCTAGCACTGTCAGAGTCCACACAGCATTTCCTTAGATAGGATTGGAGTTGACTGGTTCTGCCACTTGAACTCATTTCCCTGTTATTAGGGCATCCATGATGTGTACTTTAGTGGGGCAGCAGAGTGAGTTTATCCAAGGACTTTGAAGTAGGTGGAAGTGAGGGATATTTGCTCATACACAGTGACTCTAAGCCAAGCCACGTTGAGCTCTCCCTATAGAGAAGCAATGCTCCAGATTCACCCTGATGTCCAGGAGTGCTTTGTAGAAGTGTTGTCCATTTAAACCCTGTGATAGGATGCATGCATACAGAGCACCCAGACCCCTCCTTTGGTTAGGCTGGTAGTCTAGCACAGCAGTTTAAGAATTTATTTTTTGCTGACTTTCTGAATCTGTTTGCCTGTTTGCACCCTCATGCAGATACATGATAGGCCTTGGCCTGGAGGTTAGAGAAATGGGCTTGGGATTGAAAGAAAGCTCATTAGATCCCCTGAACCAGTGGACCACAACTGAGCAAGGCACCTAAATCCCAGCTGCTCCCTGCGTGCTGTGGATGATGTGGCTTCCCACCATTCCAGCCTAGTGTGTGTGTATTCATGTACTCAGTAGTGTGTGTTCACTGCATTGATGAAATAAAGGCATATGTCAAATCCCTATGTGTGTAGCTCTGTGGTGAAATAGGATATTTCTTTTTCCTTTCTAAAAGTTCAGAAACAAGACTAACAGAACATGACCATGAACACTAAACATGAATATGAATGCTAAACATTCTAAGCATTGCTTTCTAATGTTCTGCACCAGCTACCTGTTTCTGGTTGACTTTCCTGTTGAGTTGTTATTACAACTCTAACCATATCCATATTCTCATATTCAGATACTCCTGAAGGTTTCGTTTACCTGGTTGTTTTAAGGGGTTTATTATTAACAAATATGTTTTTCTCTTATATATAAATTAAGAATGCAAACCAAAGTAATTTTTGGGATGACAGAAGTAAAGTACGCATCAAGTTCTCAAATGAATTATTTATTAACAATGTTTTTTTTTACCTAATTTTTACCCCAATGTAGTAGTAGCCAGTCAACTCGCCCATTCAATAGGACTCTCCCAAGCACTTGTCCTGATTCTAGGAGGGTGAAGACTAGCACATGCTTCCACTGATGCATGTGAAATTAGCCATCACCTCTTTTCAAAGTTCTGCCGATATGGTATGGCATGCTTGGAGGAAAACGCAGGATCCCTAGCACAGGTGGATTGGCTGGCAGATGTCTGAGCCATTACTTAATAGTTAAGGGAGAGAGCACCGACAACCCACTCAGAGAAAGCATGGACACTTTTGCTGTCTCAGGCCCCGGCAAGCAAGCAGCGTTATTGAGATTCAAACTTGTGATCTTCTGATCATAATATCAGCACCTCAGTTTGCTGAGTAATTATTAAAAATTTGTTTTGCACAATGTGGAGCATTAATTCTGATGATGTGGTCTTTCTTCATAGATCCTTGTCTGTATATCCCTCGCTTTGCTCACATGTTGGAGTTTGGAGAAAAGACCCATGAGGTGTCGATGACTGCCCTGAGGCTGCTGCAGAGGATGAAGAGGGACTGGATGCACACAGGACGCAGGCCGTCTGGACTCTGTGGTGCAGGTACTGAACAGTTCCAGAAGTGCTGAGCCATATAGTCTGCACTGTTTTGTAGTAGTTTTGATGGATGACAAACACTTAACTGGAGACAGAGTATGGTTCCCTTTGGTGTAATTTTAAGTTAACCCTAACAGCACAGTAACAGCCCAGTCAAAGCAAGTTTGTCAGATTGTAAGACATCAATTTAGCATACAGAACCAATGCTCAGAATGTGGGTTCATTGACCATATTAATGCAAACGTAAATATCATGTGATACCATGATATACTTTATTTGATCAGTTTATCAGTATTGTCCAGCACTGATGAGTTGCCAGCACTTATTTGACATCTCTTGTTTCAATCGGAGTCTCTTGGAAGTTCAGTATTCTTTATTTTATTTTCAATATGCCCAGATGAAAAACTGTTCAAATGTTGTTGTTGTTGTGTGTGTGACTGAAAGATGATATGGTATGTCATGACATATCATTGAAGTTTATTGCAGGGTGCTTTACTGTGAAGCAAACCCTTACTGTGCTTAAAGTTTGATATGGAAACTGGAACAGAGCTGTTACGTTGCATAACAAGTCAGAACTCGGAGCACTGCACATCCAGTTCTGCTGCTGAGACCTCTTCGCTCTCTGTCTGAAGCCAGCATTTAAGCTTCCATACTCTTCCATCAGCAAGATGCCCTACCTTTAGAATAGGATGCAAACTTCCTTCAACCATCTCCATTTCTGTTTCACTCTCTCTCATCTCTGTCTCACTTTCCCTCCTACATCCACTACTGCAATATCTGAATAATTAATAATTCATCATTAATCATGCACAGTTTTTAAGGGAAGCTGGTAAGTTTAGAGTAAATGCAGAAAGGAAGCTCAATAGTCTTGAAGATGAAAGTGTCAATAAGGGTTCTTTGGAGTGATGAAATGTTTTAACACTGGACAGTGTGGTACTCTCTATACCCTGGTTGAGTACTTATGTCAATTTCCCTTCCCATTACAGAACTGTGAAAGTAAGTAGGATCCTCTGGATGTTAAGTGGTAGTCACATGATTTTTGATGCAGTGCTTTTGTTCAGTAAACAGAAACATTAGGAGCTGAAGGTTCTGAGGTACACTTCATAAACTCTGCTCCAGGTGCTATCCTTAATAATATCTAGATTTTTGGTTAGACAGTTATTTATCCTTCGCTAAACATATTGACAATCTGCAATCAAAAGTAAAATCAGTCCTCATTTACACATAACTGTTTGTCCTCTGTTTGATTATGGTGATGCAGTGGGCATGTGACAGACTGGCATGTTTAGAAACTGGACGCTCTTTGTCTTTCTGCTATCAGTTTTATTACAAATGCCCCTTCATCACTGCTCTCTTTACTTTCTGGTTAATTGGCTCTCTACACACCTGTCACAATATACACAGGTTAATACTACTATTGTAGAATGCATTATACTTACAAACCCTAATACAGCCAGTATCTTATTATTATAATACCCCATCTTCTCTTTCCATCAAAGTTAAAGTCCCTGGATAATTTTTTCTCAATTTGTAATTTTAACAATTATATAAGGGACATATTTATTGTTACTTCTACCTGTTTAGTCATTAATTAACAAGTGTTTTTTATTCTTGGAGTTTGTAATTGTATGCTGTCAACTGTTTTTTTGTATTTTCCCTTCTGGGATCTGCTGCTTGCCAAGTTGCCATTGTAAATAAAAAATAGTTATTAAGATTAAGATCAAGATGAACCAATTTGCCAATGTGATTTTCACACAGCGTAATTTCTTAATGACTTACCTGATTACATTAAAGCTTAAATAAGAAAACGGTGTTTTAAGTCAAGAGTAACAGATGCAGTTTTGGCCTCATAATATTGTTTAGGAACAGCAGTTGTCTAACTTGTAACGATTCACTAATGATGACTAATTCAAGGTCTGCACCATTTCTATCTCCACCCCGTTCATACCATGGTTGAAAAATGCTTAACAGCATCAACTCAGAATCTTTTAAAGATATTTAACCCTCAAAAAGAGGTACTAAAGTTCCCTATATAATAGTGCAGTTCAGATATGAAATAACCTGGCCCAGTTCCGTAAGCAACATGTATCTAAGCTATTGATTGACCTCATCTTGTGTGTATTGTTGTAGTGCTACCTAAATATAGTGGAGGCAGTTACAAGAACCTAGCTGTAATGTTGGCAGTAGAATGGAAGAAGCATGTGGAGGCTTGTCTTTGTGTTTTGTACTGTAAGACTGTACAGCACTGAGTAAACAATATTACAGCCCAACTTCTATGTGCTGTGTTTGCCAATTATATAAGCAGTTTTTTTCAGAGCAGTCACAAAGCTTTTATTGAGATGCCACATAAAGGTGCAGCAGCACTGAGGAAAATGTTTTCTCATTATCATACCTAAGTAGAAAGCTTACTGAGGTTGCACCTGAGGGTAATTATAAATCATAGCAAATGGATCACATCTCCATCTTCCAGCTCTGTTGGTGGCGGCCCGCATGCATGAGTTCCGCCGCACGGTGAAGGAAGTTATTCGAGTGGTGAAGGTGTGTGAGGCCACACTGAGGAAAAGGTACGTGCCTAAACATTATTGCAGTTTGCTTTCCCTATATTTATGTCTCCTTTCATGTTTAGGACTAGCTCAAATTACATTTGCATCTGAGGAGTGCTGGTGTTTGTGCTGCTCTTTTATTGCCGCTGATGATTTTCTAGACCTGTGTTGATGTATTTCCTTTTCCTAAGATTGTAATATTGCACTACAGCCTAATTCTACAAGGTTTTCTCTAGTTTTTGCATGATCTTAAGAATCAAGAAACCACTTTTTGTTAAGAATTAAAAATAAAAACTAATAAAAATAAGATTGAAAACATTTTACAAAATGACAAATCAATAATACTAAAATATACACATAAGCAATAATAGCATAATACTCAATTGGTCAGCATTATTTTGAGTGAATAACTGAATCAAAACAAAGTCTAATGTGCATAGCTTGGTCCAGATTAGAGTTCATCACATTCTTCCACTCAATTTTTTGTCAGGCTGACAGAATTTGAAGACACGCCCACCAGTAACTTGACCATTGATGAGTTTATGAGAGTGGACCTGGAAGCAGAGTGTGACCCTCCTTCTTTTGTTGCTGGTCAGAAGAAGTTAAAGATGCAGCAGGTTGGTGCTGTAACAGATTAATGACCTTATTTATGGGTTAAGGTGTATACATTGTAATGCTTTGGTTAATATTTCTTTTATGATTATGCATCACTATATTTTATTAGGGCTATGTATTGGCAAGAACACAGTGATAGCATAGTTACAATTCCAATATTTTTTTATATATGTTTTTATTGAGAGGAATGGGTAAATATATCAGGATAAACACTGCACATTAAATGAAAAAAGGCATAAACAGTGTCTGGTACATGGTCACAAATATGACAAAAGAAAAGCAAAAAATAATTAGATAAGTAAATGGATCTACTTGAATTACAATATTTTCCCTTTTTTTAAATACAGCTTTTCCTCCCCTCTTTTTCTTTTTTTCCCTCCCCACCCTCTTTGCCCTCCCTCTCCACCCTCTTTGCGATTCAAATATTTTGATATATATACTGTATTGTGCTACTGCATATTAAATTTTTAAATCTTCATTTTGGGAAAACACACCATCATAACATCTGAGTACAAGCAAAGGTTTACTTTTAATGCAGTCAGAATAGTATGATCTACATTTGCATTTATCACAGCCCCTGTATTGCCCAACATCAACATAATACTTATCTGAACAAAGGAATTAAAAATAAATATTTTGTTTTTCAGAATTAGTACAGTATCAAAAAAAAAAAATATTGTGATACTCAAATATCTTGATTGTTTCTTGCACCCCTACATCGTATGTGGCATCACATCGTGTTAGAATGTTTCTTGTTATATTTTTGAAGGATTTTAGTTTTTTCCTCAGCTGTCTTCTTAATGGAAAACCCCCTCTTCTTTTCAGCTGGAGCAAGAGCTGACCAAGAAGCTTGATGAATATCAAGGTTAGTTTGCTTCACTGAAATAAGCTATCGATTTACATCTTTATGTTTGAGTGTCCTTTGAAGGTGTACGTTTTGATTTGGCTTGTGAAGGACAACATCAGGGCCTGTCAGTTGCGTTTTTGTGGTCGAACAAGCATTTTGATATAGAGTCAATTACTTCGATCCACAGTGTTCGTATAATTAGATTGCATGGCATCAATTAGCTATGTCAGTTTTTGAAATCGCCGTGGATGACTCACAATATGGCATGCCACGTGCATACAGAATAGTGCCTTACAGGGCTTCTATTGAGAAACAACATTAAATGTGTTTTTTTGTTTCTTAATGTAGTCCATAGAAAATGTTCCTGACATGCTTACTGCTGTCAGTGATGCTTTCTCTGCAATTACTGCTGAACCTCAACCCGGTTTCATCACATGGAGGCATGTGGGTTGTTCTCTATGGAAAATGAATAGAGGATTGATTTCTTACATTTTTTTAAGGTGTTTGGTTGTATAAACTGCACATGCTCCCCAGGTTGCGTATAAATTTGAATATTTGAGTCCTCCAGTTAAAATATTGACTGAAAACATGTTTTTAAATTTATCACCAGGCTTGTGACTGCATAGTAAGGATCATACTTTATAGTGGAAATGCCTGATGGCATTTTTGGATTTCTGATAGATAACTGATGAAATATCACACCTTTTGCCTCAGCTTTCTTACAGCCTGAGCAAGCAACATCACACCAAAGGATGATTGAACTGTGTATCTTGCTTCTAAGGTGGCATGCCCGGAGGTGAACTCTGGCAACAAAAAGTCCAATTTCTTTTACTAGTTTGCAAGAAGTTTATGTAACACAGTTACTTGTGTTGTCTTAGTGATGAACATATACAACTTTAGAATTCTCACTTAGATATGAGCTTCGTTGGCTTGATGGTGTCCGTGCTATGCCAGAGAAAGGATGTAGGCTGTTAAAGGCCATGCCCTGAGTGAGTTGCTGTGTGTTTGTGCATGTGTCTGTAGGCGAGATCAGTTCATATCGGGATGAAATCGAGACAGAGCTGGAGAACAGCAGGCCCAAACTGAAAGGGATTTACGCCGCCTACACCAGAGAAGGTACTGTACACCACATGAAAGCCTGTGTGCGGGCGTGTTTGTTCAATCTTGGTGTGTTTTTCTGTAAACGTGTGTTCTCTATTTATATGACAGTGTTTTTATTTTGTCGTGTGGGAATGGACTTAGTACAGTGTGTTTTTATAGTGTATCAAACTGATTCTTTCCAGTACAGTTTGATCCCCACATTCGAGGTATGAAAAACATATTGTAGTCAAACAGTGAAATTGTTTTTGGGTTGCACAATACACTCAGTGTCCACTTAATTATTTTTGCATACCTTGTATCTACAGTCATTGTCCATTTTTTTGAGCTCCATTTTTTGTTAATTAAATCATAAGTACATTTTTACAAGGTTTAATGCCCTCAACTGAAAAGAACACTTTTTTTTTCTTCAAAAAAGTGTTATTTCTGTTTATTCAAAGGCTTTTTTAAAACAAAATCACATTTAGGTTTTTTTTTGTTGTGAAAGGTTGTGCAACTGCAAAAAGCAACTAAAACAACTGGTTACTCTGGTCAGTTGTTTCTAGAGGCGTTGAAATAATCGATGCATCGAGATGAGGGCGTGGGCAATTCAGCATCGATGCAGTTACAGACCATAATCGATTATAACGTGATAACGTCATTAATTGCATACGTAATAGCAAAAATGGTGGCGATAGGTCACGAGGTTGAGATTAAAAATGCACCAAATGTTTTAAAAGCCAAAATATGGACACATTTTGGATTCTATGAGCTAACTGGGAAGCGCAAACTGGACAAGTTCCATGTGTTGTGCAAAGCCTGCCAACCAAAGGAAATACCAAATGTATAAATAATACAGAAAATTCATGTGCCACATCATGATGCATCCTGATATTGAATCGAATCGAATTGTTGACATTGATTGTGAGATCAGTGAAGATCAGTGAAGGTTCAAACCTCTACTTGTTTCTATGCACAATTTGTTAGTCTCCTTTCAATGGTCAGGACCACCACCACAGGGCAGGTATTATTTGAGTGGTGGATTATTTTCAGCCCTGCAGTGATGTGGTGGTGGTGTGTTACTGTGTATTGCACTGGTATGAATGGACCAGACACAGCGGAGCTGCTGGAGATTTTAAACACTATCTTACTTCACTGTCCACTCCTACCTTGTTGATCCACCTTGTAATATAAAGTCGGAGACAGTAGCTCATCTGTTGCTGCACAGTTTGTTTTCATCATTATGACTCCAGCAGTGACACTGAAGCTCTGCTGTGTCTGAACCACTCAAATCAGCGCAAGACACACTAACACACCACCACCACATCAGTGTCACTGCAGTACTGAGAATGATCTACCACCCAAAAAACATCTGCTCTGTGTGGTCCTGAGGGGGTCCTGTCCACTGAAGTACAGTGTGAAAGGAGGCAAACAAAATATACTTGTAAATAAATTGTAAAACTACAAATTGTGCACTGAACAATGAGTATATATTGTATATTAATTGTTAATGCAAGAGGTCACAGAGGACCACAATATTAATATGTATTATTTTGTATTTATGATAAAGTTACAAAATGTTTCTTTGGAGCAGCTAATGATTATTCTTTGAATAGCCATTTGTTGATGTTTGAAGTATGTGTGTTCAGAGTTAAAAGGAATGATTCTATACAAGTAAAAAAAAAAATTTCTTTTCTAGAACACTCGAGCCAATAATTATTTAAAAAGCACTTTATCCTGACCTGTATGTAGATGCATTTGTCTGAGTGTTTGGATGAATTTACATGGTCCAACAAAGTCACTTCTATCAAAAATGATGTCATATCAAGAACAATGTGTTTTTATATAATATACTAATAAATAGAAAACTTACAAATTGCAATTCTGTTCACATCATGCAGCTCTAAATTGTACTTTAAAATAATATGCTCTTTTGAATAGCTATTACTTATAGCTTTTATTATTTTTAACAATTTCTGTGTGCCTATTCCCTTTAGAAACACATGATGACAGTCTGTCTTTGGCTTCGGAGCATGATAAAGATGAGGATCTGGACGATGAAGAGATGGAGGCTGCAGCCCAGCACCTCAACCAGGACTTTATCAACCAAATGCTTCCTGAGCTGGAGCAGGGTGCTCAAGGGGGTGCAGAACAAGCCAAGCTGCCTAGTGGTTCCACCCATGTGCCCCTGATCACTTTGCTGGGACCCCTGCCCAGCGCTGCCAGCCTAGGCCTCACAGACTCCATCTGCCACTGCATAACAGAGGACAAGGAAGACGGTGAGTTTTAAGAATTCCTTACCTGTTTTGGTATATTTTTCTTATGGGTGTTCTTTTGGTTTTAGCTAAAGCCAGTAAGTCCTAAATTGATTGCAAGAAACAGTAAAAGCTGCCAGGATGCATTTTGTCTGTACACTAAACATGAATCCCTGGAACTGATACTTTGCCCAAATTAATACATGGAAAATAATTGAATCCACTAAGTCTTATAAACCATAGCCTGCAGTCGGTGATTTAATGAAATTGAAAATGAAATCCATGGTTTTAGTGTCTGTTTTTCTCTGGATCTATTGTTTGGCTTTTCACACTATTGGTTAACCAATCCTGTTTGCTTCCTCTAACCAGAATTTAACTGCTTTGATTGCTAAAGCCAATCTCTCCTTAGACCCGGGCAGAGATAGTCCCTCAGCTATAGGGTTTTATTCTCTATTTAATTTTCTCTTCTACACAGTATTGGTTTGTTCTTTACCATCAGTCTATAGTACTCCCAAGATACCTTCTGAAATTTACCTGCTGCTGTAGCTTTTGTTCATGCGGTCATTATTTCAGGCAATTTAAGCGTTCTATGTTTTATTAAACAAACTGAATTAATTTTATAGCCCTTCACAGTGTGGGAAAGCCAAAACCAGAGGGAGAAGGAATTAGCCTCATAGCCTAATCAATACAGCCTCTCTTGTTTTGAGTGACTCCAACCTAGAGCCAGTTTTGTCCAACCTTCTCTATCGTGATAAACAAAAGATTTTTTTCTCTTGCATTTGTTCTCAAATATATACACTACAACTCAAAAGTTTGGAGTCAACCATTAAATTTAACATTTAGCATAATAACACATACTTTTACACCAGAATTAATTTTTCTAGCTGTTGTGAGATTATGATAAAATCCAATCTTCTATGGTAGAAGGATGAGGTAGGACAGTGTCATAAATATTTAGTTCACTTTTGTTTTGTTGGCGGTGAGTTATAGGCTTTAGTACTGCTGCACTGCACATATTTTGTTTAAGCATTTTTGGGACATAAGAATATGGTATAACTGAGCATCTGCAGCAGCATTTGTGGATTTTATCAAAGTCTCAAACAGCTAAAGTATTTTCTTCTAAAATTAAAGTCATGTGTTGTCATAGAAAATTCTGGGTGACCCCAAACTGGTAGTGTACATACTCCACATCTCCAAAAATTTTAATATTGTGAAAAATGTTTTTTTGTGTAACTAATGTAATATATGACAGTTTACCTTTTTGAATAATATTTTGAATAGCGATGATTTTTTCACAATATTCTAATTTTTTGATATGGCACTGTATATATATTTGTTTGATATGTTATGGGAATATATTCTAAAGTATTTTTTCGGCATTATATGAGTTGGTGTTATTGTACACAGTGTTTCATCCAACCCATGTGCAATAAAGAGTTAACAGACTGAATTTTACTCAGATTTTACTTTAATTTTAGTCTGTAGCCCATAAACTAGCATAGCACAGTGCTATGTACATCAAGCAGTTTTGGATATTTTTTCTGTGTTTACAGTTTTTTTTTTCACTTTGTGTATGCTTACAAAGAGCAGCATTAATTCTTCATTTTTCTTGGCCTATGTAGAGCCAATGCTTTATTGGAAAATACTGCCTGTGTTTATGCTTTTTGCCTTAACATTTATTCTACATTGTTTTGTCCTGGAAGAATGAGATGGGGACAATTTCACAGAGTTTCATCTTCAAGTTTTATCAGGTTATTTTGGTCCTGGGTTTTGCCGCCTGTATTGTAGCAGGCTCATGGAAGACCTGACTGGATCAATAAATAAATGGGCACTATTTCATTATGACCACATGTGTTGACAGTACACTAATAGCCACAACTCATTAGCTAGTATTGATACGCAAAACATCAATAACATTGATCAAGGCTTAGTTAGCACTGTAATTAAAGGCATGATCTAGTCAAAGAATATCCAGCTTTGAGTTAATGTGCTTTTGACAGATCACAAAGCTCAGACAGAAGGGTCTGGTGTATTCAGCATGCATTAATGCTATCTTTACTAACACTGAGAAACCTGCCTTAAGCAGACGTGTCCTGCACCAGTCTGCTTATCACAGCAACACACTTCTGGTCTCAGCACCTGCTGTCCAGTTGACCTCTAAGCTATTCTCTTTTGCACTTTGACCCTGGCCTGTGACATGTAATTGACCTGGGTTTTCAGTGCCAGTGGTTGTTTATCAGAACCCCATGTTTTAAGTGTGGACACATGTAGCATTTTGTGTTTTAAGTGTATTTAGCACAAATGTATTCATGTTAAATGTTGTTTTTAAAGCTTTCACTAACAGTCAAATGTCTGGATTCCTTGCCCATTACTTTCATTTCAGAAGAAAACTTTTCTAACTTGTTTCCAGACTATGATAAAATCTACAAATGCTGCTGCTCCAGATATTCAGCCTTCTATGGGCTTAGTTTAGTTTTGGTGTCACTCACAAGTTGTTGACCATGAGTTTAAAGTCTTTAGTACCGCTGTTTACTCTCCACTAGAAGTCAGAACATGTTTCTCGCAAGGCATTATGGGATGTAGGAATATGGTGGATACATGCTGTGAGTTAGCAATAGTGTTAAAGCATTTATTTCTAATGTTGAATTAGATAACCTGTTTTTTTTCAGACATGCTCTAGCTGAAAAAGACTAGCACATTTCTCCTGTTCTAGTGAGTTGTAGTATTTATTTATATAGCTTATAGAATAATATCTCGAAGTGTATCCATGTTATTTCTATGTCCCTTGATGCCTTAAGCTGCAATTATGTGCTAAATGTCTGGTGGAGAGTAAACAGCTGTACTAAAGCCAATAAACACTGTCATCATCTTGTGGGAGATCCTAAACCTGAGCTATAAAGCAGTGACACTGTCCTACCTCACCCTTCTACCACAGAAGATTGAGTATCTGGAGCCGCAGCATTTGTAAATTTTTTCATAGCCTCAAAATGGCTAGGGAAAAAAATCTGGTTGATCCCAAACTTTTGAATGGGAGTGTGTAAAAAAAACTATATACATATACTGTAAATGGGTATGCCTGTCAGCTTCAGTTTCATTCCTATAAGAGACACTAGTGTAAGCATTTAAAATCTGCATTATCATGCAAATCATTACTAATCAGTGGCAACTCACTGAGAAGGTAAAATGATTATTTAATTGCATAATCAAATTTAATCAGGTAAACTTGACAGGCCTATTTGAGGCAGTACCACATTAGGTATATGCCAGTGTTGACATGTTTTGTCTCTTGTAATGCTTGTGCTCATTAAAATTCAAACCTTTCAGGTGTTTAAATCACTTATGAGTCAAAGGATTATTAATATTTGTTTTAACACGTTTAAAAATAAAGATAATAGGCAAAATAAAGCTAATTGGTAAATTAATATTTAGGCAAAGCCTAGCAATGGGTGGATGGATGGATGGATACAACTATATTGTCATTGCATAGTAGAGAATACAGAGCAACAAAATGCAGTTTAGCATTCAACAGAAGTGCAAATAGTTACAATAGTGCAAACGCAACATGCAAGATATATATATTGAATATACAGCATCTACAGATGTAAATGAAATGGCAGCATTGAGAATAGAATGTTTGAGTGAGATATGTCACAGTGTTAACAGTGAAATGTAGAGTTCAGAAATGTGATGGAAGTAGGGAAGATGCAACAGACCTACAGTGCTGCATCAAAAAATAAGAATATTGTAAAAAAAGTAATTGTTGTTCATAATTACATTTAAAAAGGTGAACTGACATATTTTATATTTATTACATGTGACATTTCAAGCTGTTTTTGTTTTACTGACCAGTGGATTATAGCTCAGAAATCCAGATTAACATTATTAGAATATTTAATTTCAAGTTTGAACAAATAACCATTCAAACAGTATCAACATTAATACAAAACGGTTTGAAATATGGAACTTACTTATAATGAATATTAAATATATGACAGTTTACCTTTTTGAATTCAATTAAAAACACAAACAGACCTTTTCCACAATATAAATTTTTTTTGGGATATTGTGTATGTCTCAAGGGCAGTGGTGGAGGCGCTTGGCTGCAGTACAGAGTGCATCTGTGGGTTGTGGGCTGTTGTCCATGAGGGATTTTATTGGACTCTTCGCGGGGTGACTGTGGGCCGATATTATTCCCTGTCATCATTGTCCTTTGTACAGAGGGAGGCTGATGACTCTGCAATAGCGAAAGCCTCTTAGAATCTCCAGTAAACACGGCTTTATTACTTTCTCCTCAGCAGGAATAAATCCGCCTCCTCGCAACAATAACAACAAAATGCGCAGCAGACTGCAAAATCTCAGCACTATAAAAATGGTGTGTGCGAGAGTTACTGAGAATGTGCGAGGTAGGAAAGAAAGTGTTTACCTGGGACACATGTGTGAATCACAATTTTAAAAAGGAAGCAAGAATGAGAGTGTTGCATTGTTGGAGTTGGGAGAAAGTAAAAGTGTTAGACAGAAAAGGGAGAGAGTGTGAGCCGGAGAATCAGAAAGGGAGCGCCTAGGAATGTGCTGGTGTGTTCTTGTGAAAGAGAGAGAGAGAGTGTGAGAGAGAGAGTGATAGACCAAGCACTGTGTGTGTGTGTGAGGTCTGGCAGATGCATCTCTCACTTTGACAGGCTGTCAGTTCTGAGGAGTCTCTCTGCAGGCTGTCTCTGCTCACTGCTCCAGGGCTATTTCAATCTCTATAGCCCTAAAATTGGGTGATATAACAATCATATAACATCACAATAATTACACATATACATAATATGTGGGTAGTTTTCAAATGTGTAGTAAAAATGCATTTTTAAAGAAAAAGATTTCTGTGCTTATGTGGTTTGAAATCAGATATTTGATGGGACACTGACTTAATAAGCAGTCTGTCAGTTCTTTCACTATTTTTGTAGTTTCACTGAACTGCATTGTGACTGTTACCTACAGTGTAAAAAATGAAATCTTAGTTAATATACAAGTAGCATATGTCAAACTTGTCTTTGTTGCGAAGACACATTTTTTTTATACTGTTATTTATTTAAAATGTATTTTCCCACTGAATTATGAATGGGTGTCATAATAAAAACTGTGACAATAAAAACTGAACACTTTTAGTGATCTGAAATAAAGGTAAACAACATGTATGTTATGGGCTTTACATGGAGCTTCAGTCACTTGACCTCAAATGGGGTCCGTCAACTAAATAAAGTCTTGGAATTGGCTGACTTCAGGATGTGGTGTCACATCACAGCATATCTTTTTCAGTGACAATATCTATCAAGTTCTTGTTCGTTTAGGCATACACTATTGGTCAAAAGTTTTAGAACGTTTCTGGTATGCGCCCAATTGGTCAGGGGTTCATCCTGCAGAAAGATAATGATCCAAAACATCAGTCCAAGCTCTGCTAGAACTACCTCAGGAAAAAACAATAAGATGGTCAGCTTGAAAACATGGAGTGGAGCACAGTCTCCAGATTTAAACCCCATCCAGCTGATTTGTGATGAAGTGAAAAGCAAAGCAAACCTACAAGAGCCAACATTTATGTGACGTTCTGCAGCAGATTAGTGAAGAACTGTCTGAAGAATATTTGATGTCTATTGTAGAAAGAATGTCACGAGTGTGTTCAGCTGTTATATCTGACAAAGGTGCTACTTTGTGTCCAAAGTTTATATACATTTTGGTCTATAAGTTGATTCCATGATGTCTTATTTAACTCTTATGCTTTCATTTTAGAGTGCAATGAGACATTAAACTTAATCATTTTCAATACAAAACTGGAAAAACTGAGGTGTTCTAAAACTTTTGATGGGTAATATGATTACTGTTTATTAAAATAAACGCTTATAAAATTGTACTTGAGGCATTATCAACATGTATGCTTTTATTTTTAAAGTATTAAAGTTAATATGCATTTTACACCATATGAGGATTTTGAGATTTGATTCCAAAATGTAATCAACAGGTTCATGTAAAACATAAACATATTTGCCCATTTACTGCATTTAAATGATGACAGTACTAATTATATTTATTTTTATCCCATGTGACAGTAAAAACGCCATGTTACATCAACAACCCACATATATGTATTTAGTTTTTCTGAGTTTAAGAACATTGGAATGGACACATTGCACCAGCAACAACAGTAATATGGAATAGTGCAGGAATTCACTCAGTCTTTTTATTTACACAATTACACAAATGACTTCAGATAGTTGATCATCAGGTCTGGAGTCTTTCTTGAGTTTATAACTGGTGCTGCAAAGCTAACATTGCCATAAACATTAGTAGAACTCAACAAACACTGAAATAGACCGGCCATTTCTGTCAACATACATCAGCAAGATTTCTCTCAATCTGATTATACTGCCTTCAGATTTTAAGTTAAGCTCTCACGAACTTGTCAGCGTGTTTTAATGTGGTTAATGAAGCTAAAAGAGCAATGATGGCTATTACATGTGGAAGCACATTAAGTTATTGGATTATTTCCAAGGTTGATTTAAATCATCTCCAAGTATAGTGTAAGTACAGTGCCAAAAAGTGAGAACGTTGTGAAAACGTTGAATCAAAGTTCATGTTCATAATTTAATTCAAAAATGTAAACCGTAATATTCTATATTCATTACACAAGTGATAGATTTCAAGTCTTTTTTCATTTTACTGTTGATCAGTTTGGCTTTGTAGCTCATAAAAATCAGAAATGCAGAATGTCACATTATGTTTTATTTCAAATTTGAGTAAATTACTATTCATACAGTATCAACATTAACATTAAAACAAAAAGAGCTTATTTCTTTATTAATATGCAAAATATGACAGTTTATCATTATGGGTTAAATTATGAGCAAAAAATAACTATTTCACAATATTAACATTTTTGTATTTATATATAATTATATATACAAGTTTGATGGGCTAGGCCTTACCCTGACTTCACAGCAGCTCAAGAGAGCGTTCAGTCAACATTATCTCTGACTCAGCTCTGTCACAATCATTGTTTCAGGCAGGACTATCAGCTCATTTATTTCAATTTCATTCTAATTACACAGTTTATGACATGTTTAAAACTTCATAGCACAAACAAATCTATTTATTTTGACAAAATCACAATCAGATTTTTACTGCTCTTAATACCAGAGGAGCATTTCAGATCATTTTGAACGATTCAGAAAGTGGGAGTGTATGATTTGACCAGATCTCTATGGACTTTACGCTTCACCCACACACACAAGTGATCAACAATAAATGCGATGGTCAGGAAGCTTTGTGTTTACAAGCATACAAGCATATCTGTTTTGTCAGACTGACAACTGGAAAAAAAGAAAACATTTGAGCGCATCTGTTGAGAATGACTCTTGATTATTTTTTGAGATTTAGTATATAATACATACAGTGGTTACAAACATTTGTTCAGTGTCTAAGAAGTATGATGTCCATAATGTGCTCAGATTTGCATATTGTGATGCATTTTTTCATGTTAACATATTGTCATATTGCCCACCCCTACTTGGCACCTCTTTCTCTCTCTCTCTCTCTCTCTCTCTCTCTCTCTCTCTCTCTCTCTCTCTCTCTCTCTTTCTCTCTCTCTCTCTCTCTCTCTCTCTCTCTATTTTTCTCACTGTCTAACTCAGCCGCAATGAAGAGCAAGTCTCAATTCCACGACCTCCTTCTTCTTACCAGTGTCTATTTAAAGCAGCCCCCATTTCTGACTGGCAGGCCACTTTTAGCCCAGAAAAAGGGTTGTAAGTAGTTCATGCTTATGTAATCAAAATATTGCTTGCATGCTTTGAAATATGAATGTTATCTGATGGGGATAAAAGGGGCATTGGGTCCATTATCACATATCTTTAGAACTGAATGTGCCCCAAAAAGCCCCTGAGAATGGAGCTTTAGCGAGTCTCCAGTAACGTGGACAGATAAAGAGAATGTGAAAAGAAAGAGATAAGAAAAGGAAGGGTTTTTTCCACAGGTCTTTTTCAGGACATTATTTTGCTGTGGTTTCATGAACCTTTCTTGAACCCTGCCATTTGGAAGGCAGCAGTGGTTGATAGGAAGAGAAGGATTTTCCTTGAAGGCAGAACCTTTCTCATAGACTTGCTCATGTCTGTCAGGTTTCTGACAAATAAGCGATTTTAATGCTGTTGAAACTCATGAAATTGGATGGCACTTGGACATTAAAAGTGTGTAAAGCCAATAATCCTCCCAATTCAAAAAAATTCACTGCAGATTTATAACACTTTGCACTTGCTATGTGAATTCAAAGTTCACTATCCATTCATCAGTTTGACCTTTACTGACTGTGCTCAGCAGTCCAGATATTACTAGAATCATTTCGGAATCCACTTTGATCTTGTTACTAGAGCTGGCCAAGAATTGAATTTTTCATTCACCATACAAAGTATAGTTAGGTTAACTTTCAAAAAGCCAATTTCTGTTTTCAGAACATGTTTACAGTGCAGTGTTTGACCTAATTTAGTTGTAACTGGTGTCTTGGTCATTGGTGACTACTTGGACAAAAGATAAAAACAGGCAATGCTGAGAATGGACAAGTGGAGCCAAAATAAATATCAACCAGAATAAGATATCCAAGAAGGGTGGTGTGTCCATAATCAGTCACTGTGGTATTAAAACCAGTCCTTAACATGACCTGATGTGTTAAGATTGTCCAAAAGTATGTAGTTTGTTGGAACATATGAATGATTTGGTTCATCCAAACACCAACAGATGGTTACCTGGAATTATGGTTACTATACTATACTATACCCCGGATTCCCCAGAATTGTGACTTTATACTAATACTAAGTGTAGTATCATCATAATCACAATGCACAATCATTGACCAATGTGCTTGCACACAGAGGAATTTGATCAGCTGTAAACAAAATGCAGTGCTAAATTGGTGCAATATACAGTGGTGCTTGAAAGTTTGTGAACCCTTTAGAATATTCTGTTTTCTGCATAAATATGACCTAAAATATCATCAGATTTTCACACAAGTCCTAAAAATAGATAAAGAGAACCAAGTTAAACAATCGAGACAAACATTTTATATTTTAATTTTATTTTAAAATTATAAGTAATAATATATAAAAAATCTGGTGTGAACCCCCCCTTTGCAGCAAAAACTGTAACTAAACGTTTCTGGTAACTGTTCTTTAAACATTCTTTGGTAGAATGACTTGTGTGCTTGTGGTCTTGCTGCATGACCCACCTTCTCTTGAGATTCAGTTTATGGATGGATGTCCTGACATTTTCCTTTAGAATTCTCTGATATAATTCAGAACTCATTGTTCCATCCATGTTTTCATTTAAACAAAAAAGTTCTTTTTTGGTCTCTTCCGTCCACAAAACATTCTTCCAATAGTCTTCTGGCTTGTCCACATGATTTTTCAAATCTTTGATAGATCCCGGTTCTTTAAATAAAACAAGGTGCCCACTTGCACCTGATTGACATCCTATTGATTTAAAATACCTGACTAATTTCACCTTCAGATTGATTGCTAATCCTAGACGTTCACATACTTAAGGCCACTTACAAATGTGTCATATTGGATCATTTTTCTCAATAAATAAATGACTAAGTATAATGTATTTGTCTAATTTGTTTTAACTAGGTTCTCTTTAATCTACTTTCAGGAAATCTGATGATGTTTTAGGCCATATTTATGCAGAAATATAGAAAATTCTAAAGAGTTCACAAACTTTCAAACACCACTGTATATGTATTAGAAAGTGTTGAAAGTTATAGTATAGAATTCATTGCCAAAATGTAGTGATTTCAATCAAATACATTCAATCATTACTTCTGGTTCTTGGTGTAACTCTACCTGGAATTTTCAAAATGTCCAGTTTCTTAATGTGCCCATAAAGTTTTCCTTAAGTTGGAAGAATCCCCCCCAACCATCAAGAAGCACCAAATAATGTTAAAAGTACACCTAAATAATATCACACACAAAACATTTTTAAACATAACATTGAGGGAAGTTTAAACAAGACCATGCAAATGTGTTTGAACAATTAATATAACTTTTAGAATGTTTACAGAACTAGGAATTTTCCTCTTACCATGGTAAGAATTTACACATTACACCTTATGCCCCACACTTACCTCCTTTATTTACTCACTTATTCAAAACTTCTTTAGTGTATTGGGTTCATTGAGCTCTAAACATTAGTATGCCAGTGTTGGTGTGTACTGAGTGCTACTGTGGTGCGTGTGAACCAAAGCCGCAGTGCTCTAAAGCTGTACAATCTGACAGGCTTCACAAAAACAAGAACTATGCTCAACTTCATTCACCCAGTGCTTCTTCTGCTGAGCAAGTCCTCCCAAAAGGCTGATGCTCTCCCCTGCCAAAAGGCTGTGCTACTACTGCTCGTGCCTATGTGGGTAAAATATTGATCTAATGGCTGCCGTGAGCTCAGACAGCTGTGTGTGATTCAGAGTGATAGGTCCATGGCCTGAGGTAAAGGGACAGAAAGAGAGAGAGAGGAAGAAGAGAGAATATGTGTCGCTGCAGATGACAGCTAAACTCAGTGGACCTTCAATAGATGACGTTTAGCATGCGGAAGAGGGGCAAAAAAAAGCAAAGTCTCCATGGGCAAACGTAGCGCTTAACCTTTCAGGCAAAAGTTGATGGAAATGTTTGACAAGATCAAAAGATGCTAAGGGATTGTGGGAACCGTAGGCCTCATTCAGGCCTGTGAAGATATATCCTCGTTCAGGCTTCATATAGAATACTAATGTCAGAACTATGCTGCTTGTTTTAAAACCCCATTCACATGTGGTTGAAGCAGAAGTGCTGCACAAGTGGAATACAAACAGCACAAAAATCCTTTAACTTCTGAATTTTAAAATGCTTATAAGACATATTTGATACATTGGATGACAAGTTATAAAATCTCACTAGTATCCACAATCTCAGCTATTAATTTTTGAACACTGCTGAGTTTGTTTAAGGCTGGGTAGATGTGCCCAGTAAGCCTTTTTTCCTCCAACACAGTCAGGCCTGTTAACTTTAGCAGAAAATGGTGACAGACATGCACTTGAGTAGGCCTAATTGACAGATATGAGGATGTGCTTGCCACCAATTTCTGCCTCAGTACGTGCTTTGTTGTGAAAATGCAGCGAGCATGTAAATAGTTTATCACACTTGCTTAGAACTGCTGTTTTATGTGTGTGTTTCTGCTTGTTCTGTGTCTGTGTGGTAGCGCTGCCTTTTATCCAGAGCATGGATGCTGATGAATACTGACCCCCCACAATATTGGGGTCAGCACATATCAGCCGGCTGCGAATATTAGCTAATATTGAGATCACATTGAATTATCGGTCTCTGTGAATGCTCATAAAGCATGATATTTAATGACTTGTTATAAGAATCATTCATGTCTGTAGAACAGTGTCATGCTCATGTGCCACATTTTGTAGACTACACGATGCTGAGTTCACAGTCACTGAAATTTTGGTTATGGAAATGTAATCATGGGAACATCCAATATGTTCTTTTTTCTTAACATTTTTCTTTACTTGGAAGAACAACTGCCCAGAAAGTTAAGATCATGTACGAGTAGGGCTGAGTGATTTGGGGAAAATATCTAATTACAATTTTTCTCATTAATATTGTGACATCAGTGCCCCTGGTGGCTCAGCAGGCTAAGATGCTGACACTATGATCAGAAGATCGCAAGTTTGAATCCCGGTCATGCTGTTTGCCATCAACAGTCGGGGCCCAAGAGAGCAAAAATTGGCAGTGTTCTCTCTGGGCGGGTAGATGGCGCTCTCTCTCCCCATCACTCACACACTGCAGTGTCTGCTGGCTCAGGCGTCTACTGATTGGTCCATTTAGAGCTGGGAATCCTGTGCTTTCCTCCAAGCATGTTAGGCTCTCCAGTGACAGTGTATCAGTGGTAGTTTGAAAAGAGGTGGTGCAACGGAGGAGGCTTGTGCATGTCTTCACCCTCCTAGAGTCAGGGACATTGCAAAAGTGATGGGGAAAGTCCTAACGGAGGGGATGGGCTAATTGGCTACTACTACATTGGGAAGGGGATTTAAAAAATAAATACATAATATATATATATTTGGCTTGAAACTTCACCCTTGAGTGTGCCAGATAACCAATTAAGTCATGGCTGTGATGTCACAACACAATAATAATAGACACAATAATAGTCTACAATAGAAGCAGATCTTGTGACTTGAAAATTACGCTATTAAATTGCAATTTTGAAACAAAAACAATTCATCTCTCAGCTCTATGTAACTGTAGAACATTCTGTTTACATTGCTTTGAGAATGTTTGGGAATTTTCACTGTGAGCTGGGATTAGTCAGTAAAACACTGTTTAACTAAGGGCATTTTTAAATTAGAGCTTTGTTCCGGACCCAGGTCTGCTTGTTCTGTAAGTTTGGTATGTTTGGTCAAGTGTGAAAGCTGTTTTCAAGTTAGAGAATCAATCTGTTGTCCGTCTGAAATCAACAGTGGGGTTTTCTTGTGACCTCTGGTTCAGTCTGCAGGTGTGGGAACTGCTCCCAGTGCTGCATGTGGGGTTGTGTGATTGGTTCATTTTCTAGCGTAACTGTTTTGATTTGTGGATAGCTACAAAATGACAGAATGAGCTCAACTTTGTGAAGTGAGTGTGTACTGACATCATGATGAAAAATGCATGTCTCCTGCTGACCTGCATGACTAAAAATCTTCACATATGAGAATGACCCCTACATAGTGAAATGTCATGCATCCCAAAAGCGCTGTTCCTTACCGCTTGAGTGTGTGTATGCAAGCAAAATAAATTAAGTTTCTTAACAAATATAAAAGGGTAACAGTGAATTATATAGTGAGTAGGGCACAGTTCCAGACACAGGGCTTGTATTTGAAAGCAAACCTGTGATAACGAGTCCCTCCTATAGATGATCCCAGAATTGGTCCTGGGTGCCGACTCAAGTATTCAAGACAAGAATGAAAATACCTCTAAACTCTCGATTTTTGAAATTGTTTTGGCTAATAATTTCAGCTATCTGAATGTTTAGCTCCTTTGAAACGGTACCGCATTCACAACATTTTCACATCCATTGGCTTCACTCACACACATTCTATCTCATCTACCTCTTTGGCCCTACAGCACAAACAGTTGGAGCAGGTGGTGAGGTTGGAAAGGGTTTGGGGAGGTTATGATGCCATATTGTGCTCATTTTCTCATTGGCATGCTTTGTATGTGTATAAGCAGAGCACTGAATTTTTTAAACCTGCTGTGATTCTAAAAAGAATATGTAAACAACATGATAAACCTCTCTTCACAGTAGTTTATGTCCTCATCTCACTTTGCACACATTTGTAGTTTGCTTTTTCCTCAAGCGTTTACATCCCTGCACCTCTTTCTATATATAGTGATTTATGAGCAGGGTAATTTGTATTTTTCATCAGTACTGATTACCCTAAATGAATTGAGCATGTTTTCAGATTTAGTTCATCTCTCTGGCATTTCAGTTTGCTGTATCAAGCCCATCTATTTATTTGCATAATGATTCACATGACTCATTATGTAATTTGGATTATGCTCACTCAAGTGCACCGTCATATTAGATGCGCTTTCCTCCACAAAACATGCTGACTGCTCAGTGTTCAGCTTTCAGCTTGGGGTTTGTTCTTCATGTTGCCCTGCACTGTTTTAGGCTGTTGTTTAGAGATATCTCCCAGCTACAAGTAGTAGTTTACTGGCTCTCCTTGTACTCTTGTGCCTCTTGGCATTACATGAGATTCATACATCTCAGACCAAATTACACGCCTGTGAGCGTAACTCAATCTCCTCTAATGCCTGCTCTGGTGATGGCTGCCTTTTTGCCACACCCAGAGGTTAAGTGGACGTTTTCTATCTGAGAGTTGTACACTGCACTGTTCCAGTGACAGCCTGAGAATGATCTTTGAATGATAGGTTGTGTGATGTTCAGGTTTCCCCAGTCATGATTTATCTAAAGAAAATTATGATTTATCCATCCAGAAAAGAAATAAATGCGCAGGTTCCGAGTGCTGCTTCTACAGAATGATATTCCAGTGATTAAAGTCACATTTAAACAGATAGTAGTGCTGTTATTAGTATTATTATTAAGACCAAACATGAGACTAGATTAAAGTTGGGTGACTATTATATAGCAAAATTTACTGGAGGAACTTTAAATCTACTTCATAACTAGCACCTTTCATCTGAAATGTGCTAGCATAATGCTAATCTCAGCCTTCAGCCAAGATAATGGTGTTTTATTTACATTTTCACAACTAACGTAAACATGGAAATTTGCAGCATGTAGAGGTCATTTGGTTAACATTTTGCTTTATATAGTACTGAAGTTTTACAAGAACTGTTTTGTTAAATGTGTGAGCGTAAACCCAAAACACATGGAGCTATTAGCCTGTTAGCATGTTTTTTTGTTTTTGTTTTTTTTGCATAAGATATTTGGATTTGGTTAGTTTATCAGGGGCACGTCTGTAATGAAACTTTCTTTTGAAAATCTGAATTTTACATATCCTCTCTGGGATGAAACCCCTAAATCCGGACTGCATTGAAATAACTTCAGGAGCAAGTTTCTAGGGGTTGTATTTTTTACAAAAATGGTTGCCTGTGTCATGTGATCATATGATCACACTTATTATTATATATTGGCTTGTACACTTATTTCTTTATTCTCCTTATTACTTTTAAGACTTCTGTTTGTTGTATAATGTTGTCAGTCAGAATATAAACAATTATGTACAGTTATATTAGTTTAACAGTATTTTACATGAGATCTTTATGAAGCTTACAGTGACTTGTACCTGTAGCTGTGATTATAATCACCTCTTTTAAAGCATTTCTTTACTCATTCACTTAAATGTCATTTTTCTACACATAATGCTCTCCCAGGTAGCGTATGGAGACCAGGTCCATTCAGAGAAAGTAAATTATTGAGTGACTCTTCAAAAGCATTCATATTTTTGTTTGCAATTCTTGAAGGTTTTTTGGTACAAAATACGACTAGTAACACCAGCCAAAAATCTTTGTTTTCCAATGCAAGATGACATTTGCTTGGACATTTTGCATCAAGGCCAGACTAAAATGATAAGGCAAGCTCTGAACTAAAAAAAAAAAAACAGTAGAAAATTCAGTATGTATCATCCTTGAGATTTGAAGATCCAAACAGAAATAAAAACAGCGAGGAGCTCCTATAAAAGAAGAAATACCCCCAGGACCTCATGTACATTTAAGACTCAAGTAACATCAGCATATTCTACTGATGTCAGTCCAGTTAAAGAGAATCAACATTTTGAATATTGAAACATTCAAACAGGCATTTACTTTGTTCATTCTAACTTAGTAACAGCGTTTTTGTAGAGATTTGAAAGCCTGCCTGTTTGAGAGTGTGTTTGCTTTCAGCTGGCCCAGTGAGTCTGCTCTACTGACAGCAAAATATAGACTATATTATAGAGTATTTGAAGCTTGTAATAAAACTCAAGCTTGCTGAGGCTTTACCATCTCCAGTTGCTGTGAGATGTGCTCATGAAAAGCATTAAAGCTAGACATAACTTTTAAAGGAATTACCTATTCATACAAGCTGTATTTTAGTGACCAGTGTGTTGTGGCACTGCCACAGACTGCTTGTGTGAGTCCTAATAGGAGGCTAGAGTGAACCCAGTATTTACCTGTGCCCATCCCCATTCTTTACTCTTTCTTTCTTTTCTCGTTTTTGTTATGCTCCCATGTGATTGACACAGGGACTTTGAGAATGTATTATTCTAGTATAAAGTAGTTGTCTGTTCTAAATCTAAGCAGTCTAAGTCTGATATAACATGTACACACCAGTGTTGTGTTTTGTGGTGCTTGTGGGATACCCCCTGCTATTTTCCCCTCTTTCTTTCGTCTCCATACCGGTGTTGTCTTCCTGTTATTTTAAGAACAATGAAGGTCACAAAAACACAATATGGCCAAGTCTTCTTCCTCTGCGCTGCTACAGCATGTTAATTGTTCAGTGGTTTAGCCATCAATGGACGAGTTCTTAATGAGGTGATTGTAACTGTTTTAAATGGTAAAAGTAGAAAAACCTAAACCCTACATAAAATATTCGGTGGTTTTTCAGTTTCAAACGAGAGAATTTAATGATTAAAATGGCAAACTTGCTGAATAACTAATGTTATATTGTAGCATGTTCCCGAAATGTTAGTTTTTCTGACTGCCAGCATTTCTCTCTCTCTCCCTCTCTCTCTCTTTCTCTCACTGTCTCTCAAACACACTCTCACACACACTCTCACCCACACATCAAGTTAGTTTTTTAAAGGATTAATTAACAGACACAAGCACAGTGAAGGTCCTTTCAACACCACCCTGCCTTTTGCTACGATGCAACATGATATGTTCTGTGAAATGTTAGCTGTACAGAATGTTGTGGAAAAAGTTTATTGGTGTTCATAATTTAATTCAAAAAAGTAAACGGTCATATTTTCTATTAATTACACATAAACTGACATATTTCAGGTCTTTTTGTTTGAATGTTGAAACTATATAAATAGTAACAAACTCAAACTCAAAATGAAATATTCTAATATTTTGAGATTCTGGATTTCTAATTTGCATGAGCTGTAAGCCAAACTGATCAACAGTAAAACAAAAAAGGCTTGAAATGTCACTGAATATATATTATATGACAGTTTACATTTTAAAATTAAATTATGAACAGCAGTGAACTTTTTCACAATATTATAATTTTCTAATGATAATAGAAATGGTAATCTCAGTAAACATCACAGCATAATTGATTCAATGTAAGAATGTGTGACATATTTAGATCATTGTACAAACCAGATTCCGAAAAAGTTGGGACACTAAACAAATTGTGAATAAAAACTGAATGCAATGATGTGGAGATGTCAAATGTCAGTATTTTATTCGTAATAGAACAGAGATGACAGATCAAAAGTTTAATCTGAGTAAATGTAACATTATAAAGGAGAAATATGTTGATTCAAAATTTCACAGTGTCAACAAATCCCAAAAAAGTTGGGACAAGTAGCAATAAGTGGCTGGAAAAAGGACATTGAGCATGTAACGAACAGCTGGAAGACCAATTAACACTAATTAGGTCAATTAACAACATGATTGGGTATAAAAAGAGCTTCTCAGAGTGTCAGTGTCTCTCTGA